>JABAKD010000029.1:14797452-15030232 GCA_012845835.1 Undaria pinnatifida
CATTACCTGTGACAAGGACATAATGCACGATGCGCCGTGAGCACTGTTACAAGCACAGATGTCGGTTGACGGCACTCTTGCTCCTTGACGGACTTATTTTTCCCTGACGACAATCGGCATGTAAGGTTTAAAGAGGCCCTGGCGGGTCAAATCTAGGCCGTCAACCGAGTGTTGAGTTACATTACCGTATCATAGCCGAAACGGTAGAGAGGCGGGCTCGGTTAGCGTTACATCTGCGGCAAGAAGACAAGACGAGATGCACCCCCAGGACTTTTACACTATTAATACTCGAAAAGGAAGTCCGTTGGGCTTGGTTGGCGTTAAACAGTACTTGGTACACGATACCGATCAAGACATTATTATTTTGGGCCAGGCTTAAATCTCCTGTGGAACCTTGTGGATTTCATATCTATTAAAATGGGGATTTCATATGTATGTGTCGCGCATAACTCGAGACGTTTTTTTCTCAACTCCCAATTTCTTAAACAAGAAAGTGCTGTTGCGCGTGCTGTATTAGACGTGTTCGTCGTGCCAAACCAGGTACTTCTCACTACAGATAGATCGTATCCATGGACAATACGAGGTATCAGTTCGCTTCAAGCAAGCTGTTGGGACGCTTGGCCCAGACGGTACAACCTCTCGCAGCCAAGAGAAGAACCTTTCTCTACACCAATGCAACGGTGGGGAAGGTACCTCGATGTTTACGACCGTATTTGAGACACTCCCTCCCTCGGAAGGGTGGACCTGTACCTCACTCCAAATCGAACGTCTGCACATTTTGTTGGAGCAGCGTGACGAAACAGTCAATCACGGTGTAAAACGCGAACCCAAGCAAGACATACTGCAGGTAAGGTATTAATAGTCACCAGCGCGATTGGCTCTAAACCTCTGAAAAACGAGGATCTAAAAGTAACCACGTCACCAGAGATAGATAGCCTAAGTTTCTACGACTGCCACCAATGACAGGCCAAGGAGTAGTGCAACGGAGGCCCCTATATTTGCCAGTGTTTGCGAATTACGGTGTCTTCAACATTGAACCGAAACACCAATCACCAATAGCGGTGTTCCAAACGACACAGCAGTGTCGTAGTTGTGCTGTCTGGAAAAGAAAAACGAGGATCCTATCATCAAAGATGCCAGGAGACGGCAGTTTTTGCTGCCGCCAGTCACACCTTTAGGATCTCCCGCACTACAACTAGTATATTAATTATAGAACTAGTATGCTAACTCTAAAACAAGTATACTAAGACTAAAACTATAAAACCGTACTGCTAAATCTAAAACTAGTGTATCCAAGTCTAAAACCAGAATAAGTCTAGACCGCCGTTCATCAAGGGCATAAGCTGCTGTCTCCTGACAGACATAACTACCTATCAGCGTAATTAGGCATTTTGGTTGTGTTACCTGCGCGCCTGTTTCGAAGCTTTGGGTTGTGGTCGCGACAGCGTTTCCTTCGGCGTCTTCGAGAGTCTCTTGCACAGCCGTCCCTGGGGGACCCTGAGCGTTGTTTACCTAATTAGGCAGTTTATCCAGCGAGAGGCAAGTCGGCGAACGAAATATTTTGTCGTCTCCACCACAGATCAAGACCATACCCTCACCCCCCCGTTGATCCCGAGCAGCATTACAACATATTTCACGGCGTTTTTCGCACAAAAATATCGCACATGTGCCAAGCAGTCGGGTGGCCACTCGCAAGAGTGGCCCTGACCCACTGAAATTAGTGGCCCTATAGTGTTGTCCTCTCCATGGTCGCCTTTTTATCTATTCGTACAGTTAGTAGCAAGGACCGGTTACGTGACCATGCCAGCAGCAATAATGTGCCCTGATATACCCGGCACCCGTGACTTGATCCATGATGAAGTTCACGCTTGTCCATGCACATCATCAAACTTATGATAAGGGGCAGATTTTGCCCTCCCGTTGATTCGGCTGGCGAGGGGTCACATTACGTTATCGTGCTACAGCACACGGACGCGACCGCCCACCCTTGGTGATATTGTACAAGTAAGCGAAACTTACGCCGCCGTCTTGAATAGTCCGTAGGGCTGTACTAGAATATACCGTAAGGCTGTACTTGAATATCCCGTAGGGCTATACTTGAACCCCCCGCAAGTCCATACTTATTACACGTGTGGGAACAGAGATAACCCTTCATCGTTTGAAGCGAACACATGGAACGCAACGCTTCCTTGTTTCCCCACTGACACCAGAGGCACAGCTTCCGTGGACTCACGAGATCCAGCAACGGCACGAGGTGCTTCCGCCCATCCCACCAGATCATCCGGCTATCCAGTATCGCACTGGCCCAGAGGTACCGATCCAGCGTTATCCACCCTTCCCCAAGAACCTCCTGATGACGGCCGGTGCCGAGAAAACAGCGCCATAAATTCAATGTTACACAATTTTGAGTGGACACCGCTAGAATCACGACAGCGGGCAGCCCAAGAACGGTTTGTTTACCTCGAAAAGGCGTTGGAGCTTTTGTCAAGGTTGCGCGGACAACACTCAAACATCCGCAAACTTGCGTGTCCTAACGGCTGTATGTGTTCAGATGCAAGTGCTTTTCGACAAATAGGTTGAACAAGCGCCACGAACGACGCAAACGACCATCGACCGGGTGGATCCAACGGCTTAGGAGTGAAAGGGGCCGATTTTGCCCGGCGAGGATAACGAGAAGCAGCACTCTCCGACACTTCGGGAGGAAGAACAGCGCCCCCACGATCGTAATATCACAAACTGTCGGTCTATACTACGATAACTGGACAACGCGCGTTCGTCGCGCATCTAACCTGCACAAACTACAGCCGTTCCCCAATCTAATTCCAGGCACAACGTCAGATCGCGCGTGGCTTGACCCCCTTTCACTAAAAGAGTTCCCCAAAATATGTACCAGGTACCCTAAGCAAGCGTACGGACAGCAACGCATAATATGAACAATACGACCGGTAGGGGAAGCTGTCGAACAGCGATTTATGGCACAACCCGCTAAATACACTCACAGTTTTTTTCCATTTTTTTTTTAATTTCTATACTTTCCCCATTGAGGCTGCTGGTGGAAAAAGTGTCGTACGCGTGTAACGCAATTTCACATTTTTTACAAATCAAATGTTTGGGAAAACACAGGTTGTTGGAATGTATTCCTGTTTTCGGATGATTTTCACTGGCAGCTGTTGGATTTGACGATGCCTGAATGGGCGGTCAAGGTACGTCCTAGGAGGAGCATACCAGGCGTCGTTAGACTTACAGTAGAACATGCAACATCTTAGACGCATACCACGGTGCTCCAAAAATTATCTGGGGTTCCTTGCTTGACGATATGTATACTATATACTATCTATATACTACTCAGTATATACTAAATACGATACACGCCTCACACAAACGAAGACAACTCTGAGAATAAACGTACTCTTAGCCCGACCAACAATGAAATGGCCTGGAGAGATAACGGTTTTTTTCTTGTATAAGAGAACGGCACCCTGTCGACATCGGGTAGTGCAGCCATTAGTTGGGGACCCCGTCAGTCAGAAATATGTCTCCAGAGTGTGCTACTGAAGTGCTGCTGTACCTCCTAGGCATATCGTAGCAGGCGTTCTTACTAATCGGGCGGTTTACCTCTAACTCTCGGACGGCTGATACATCGTCGACGAACTTGCTATTGAAAGCCTCCACCTCGGAAAAGCGGCGCATCCTCAGAGAAGCTTGCACATCCGACCCCTCGAACGAAGCAATGGCGGAGTAGCGGAAGAATAATGGGTGGTACGACATCATGTCGCTCAGTGTCGGAAGAAGGCGGAGGTATGGCGCCCAGAACGAACGATCCGCCTGGTCGGCAGAACATATGCATGGCGGGGGGTGGTTTCTTTCCAAGTCTACGTTTTCGATTGAGGATTGGTCCCCTGTACCGTGTCACCAACAAAGGAAAACATAAATTCCATGTGAACGGCAGTCTTGTGCATGTCGCGTCATACACTGTGTGCCAACGCCCCCAGAAATCAACGTGAGCGTTCGTACAACTGTGACAACAACCCGCGGAAAACTAGAATTGATATTGCTGTCCGGCACGTAAGTGACAACATGGGAGACTCATACAAAAAGAGCATCGACGTGCAAGGACCGCCTACATAACCAAACTTTTTTCGCGAGGTACGTGCAGCGACTAGCTCACCCGGACATACGTCTCGGCGATGAGTAGAACGCGCAGGCTGTCCAGCTCGTCGTCCCACAATCCGATTGGCGACAGATGCGTCCGAATCTTTGCGAGCGGTGGACCGAGCTCGGGGTCTTCTTGAGCCTTTTGGTCCGGTTCGTCGAAAACAAACGATGCAGCACATAACACAAAACAGCCACAGAGATGCGGCAGCTTGGATTGAAAAAACGGCGCGCATTACCAAGCGACAGCCTCGAATGGAAAATGAAGTATTGATTTCTTGTGTTATGTTCACTCATTATTCGTTTGAGTATGTGCGGGATTGCGGAGGTTAGATGAGCAGGGTTATGCCTCGTCAGCCGGTAACAAAACGATGAAAAATTGACGCAAGAATGTTTATCATCGACTGGTAACCCCTCCCCCCCGTCCACTCGTGACCATCACGCACAACCCAGCATTTTTGCGATGTATAGGCAAGCATCTTACAGCGACTTCATGAGGTTTTGCATTAACCTGTTGACCCCCTCGTCTCGGCCTTGCCCTCCAATTACATCGAGGCATCTGTACAGCATTGAAGAAAACTTTCTCGCGGACCACTCGTTTAGTTGGGTCCACCGTGTTAGCGAGAAAAATGTAAACGATACCAATTCTGAACGAAATAATAAGATCGACAATATGATCATTACGTCGCACCTTAGATGCGTCCAAAGTAATCGACTCAGGAACAAGTAGGTATGGCTCTCCGTCCGCCAGAGACTCCGTCGCCACCAATCCAGCGCGCATACCGCCGGCTACCACTCCCGCCTCGACTTTTCTAACCGGGAAATTAATCGACCGTATCCACAAGTTGAACTCCCGCACAAGCATTTCTAACCGAAGTTTGTCGTCTTCCAACCCTTTCTTGTGTTGTTTACATTTGAGTTTGGCGACTTCCTTCATCGCCTCTGGCATGTCCAACTCGTCTTGGCTGTCAGTCGTAGAGTCTTGAAACTCGCCGTGTTCTTGATCTTCACCTCTCTCCTTGTCCCCGGCGGCAGTCGAAGACGCCGCCACATTATCCACCAAATATTTTGCGGAGTCCATCAGCATCTCTTGGTCGGTACCGTGTGACGAACTGCTTGGCTCTACGGCTGCGAGGTCAGTTTGGTATCGGAGTTCTCCTGCTGCCATTGCCGCACTTTCGGTGAGTTGATGATAGCGCGGAATGTCCTCCAACTCAGTCTGCGAGACAAAAAAATCAGGAACCGTCGCTGCGCAAGAGCTTGTCTCCCCTTGTGTCCCTGCATCTCCGTACGCTTGGGATGTGGTCGCGACACCTTTAATGGGCAGATGCGGCGCTGACTCTTCACCCACAACACCGTCCGCAGTGCACGTAACAGGGAGTCCCGTTGCCCAAGCCGGCAGTGTGCCGAAAAGCGACACTCCGTCTGCAAGCATTCCTGCCGCTTCCGGGGTGTCTTCGAACAGGAATGGACACACATCCATTTGTTCCCCGACGAGATTGGCGAGCGGCACACCGGTGGGGCATGACAGAGTGTCGACCTTTTTGTCGTTGACACTCATCTCGGCGTCAGTTCGCCCGCGTTCGGCCAGATCGGAAGTGGTGGACCTTGCCTCCGCACCCGCCCGCGTGGGTGAAATGCCAGCAGTTGCGCCAGGACGATACGGTAGAGCGTCAGGGTCGTTTGTCATTTCAACGGCATTACCTACTACTGCGGTAGGTCCATCTTCCGCGGAGCACGAACAAGGGTATACTGGTTCTATGCCTCTCTCAGCGCAGATCACCCCCAGCAGAGTAGACTGGCAAGTTGGTCGCTCGCGAGGAGTAGCGCGTCCTACTAATATTGTAGGCCCACTTTCCGCTGGAAACGAGCAAGAGTAAACTGTTTCCGTGCATTTCTCAGCGCAGATCACGCCCCACAGAGTAGCCGGACAAGTCGGCAGCGCGTGAGAAGGAACTGCCGCTTCATGTCGCGGACGCAGAAATTGGGCTAACGCTCCACACGTTTCACCACCCGCGGTGATACTTTCCGACAACGCTGCAGAGGACCGATGAGTTTTGAAGGTAACTTTGTCTGAAGGCATCGCTTTGTCTTGCCCCCTTCCCGCAGCCGTTGGCTCGCCTTGCTGTGCGGACAGGGGGCATGTCCACTGTGCGCCTTCTTCAACCTCGGTAGGTGTCCTTTCTGGAAAATCAGTTGCACCATAAAAGGGTGCTTCGAGCACCACCCGTGGACAACGTGCTGGTTCTCCTGCCACCTCAGCCTCGGTAGCTTTGGTGTCCAAGAAGGCAGCTACAGAGTTACCGGGGAGTTCGAGAACCACCTCGTCTTCTGAGTGAGAAGCTCCGTCTAGATCCTCGATATTTGTGGTTGTTTCATGAGCTGATGCCGGAAAGGATGGTGTTGACTTTTCCGAAGAGGGGAACTTCGGGATAGCCCTTTTAAAATTGGCTGAAAACCTTCTCACATTGGCAGCGGTCCAGAAAGGTTGCGCTTCGAGCGGAAGTTCGTCTTCAGCCGTTACAGCTGCAGTTTGCACATCTTCCGTAGGACAGAAAGGCGCTGCCATCATCTCTGCTTCAGTTCGCATCGTGATAACATCTGGAAACGTCGCTGTACACGTTAGCATGCCAATCCACGGCTCCAATTCGGCCGGCGTCCTAAGACGGCAATCAGTAGACTCCAGTGGTGGTCCTGATGGGAGTATTTTCGTGCCTGCAACCGACGTTGTGCTTTCTGCAGTTGCCCGCTGAGAAGTGTGCTCTGTTTCGGTGGCAGATGACAATAAGGCGGGCGTGATTACCTCTGTTCCTTCCAGTGGCGATTCTCGAAGGAGAGGGCATGCAAAATCCTCGGGCGTCGAAGAGCGAAACGGATTATCTATTGTCGTTGAACCCGTAACTTGTTCAGTCAGCGATGCCGGCGTAGCCACCAAAACCAGACTCTCTGCGGGTTTATCCGGCTGGCCGAGTATCTCCGTCGTCGCAGAGAGTGCGGCCGCCGGATCTTCCTGAACGATGACCAAATCCCTCGCCGGGAAACTTGGGCTTTCCGGCAGAACATCAGGCGGCGCCGTGTTGACATCCAAAGGAACTACGGGCACAGTCACCGCTTGAAAAGGAGCCCTCGAACACATTGGCAGGTGGGGCTGGAAAATTTCCACCGGACATGTGTCTGTCTCTGGTGTCGCGGCCAAAGAAAAAAAAGGCACCGAGCCGGTGGAATGACTCTCACGGACCTCTTGCTCAGCGCCGCCTACAGTACCTTCTTCTTCCACGCCAACAGGGTTCGGCAAAAAGCTGGAGGTGCCCACAGTCGGGGCAGCGCTGTGTTTAAGATTTCCCGGTCCCTCAGTTGCCTGTCCAGCTGACATGGTCGTAGGCACATCGGCCGGCATGCTCAACACACGCTCATCCGGCACCGCCGACGTTGATCCGGCAGACTCAGTTGGTTCCTCTGCGACAGGCGTCTGTCCATCAGAATGCATCCAGGTCATTGTCCGAGATGCGCAAGTCGGCTCGATAACTTTTTCCGAGATCTCACTTGGTTGATGTGACGTTGGTCCGGCAGGGTCCGTTGGTTCCTCTGCGACAGGCGTCTGTGCATTGACATGCATCCAGGTCATCGTCCGAGTTGCACAAATCGGCGCGATCACTCTTTCCGAGATCTTACTTGGTTGATGTGACGTTGGTCCGGCAGGATCAGTTGGTTCCTCTGCGACAGGAGTCTGTCCATCGACATGCATCGGGGACATCGCCCGAGTTGCACAAGTCGGCTCGATCGCTCTATCCAGGACTTCACTTGGTTGATGTAGCGTCGACCCCGCAGGGTCAGTTGGTTCCTCTTTGACAGGCGTCTGTCCATTGGCATGCATCCAGGACAACGCCCGAGTTGCACAAGTCGGCTCGATCGCTTCATCAGGGATCTCATCGGACTCATGTGTCGACGGTAGACCAGACCCCATCACCGAAACTCTCGCTGAGGACTCCCCAGATGACCGAGTGTCATCACCTGACTGCGTGTTTACACCCGCGGCGCCATTCGAGAAAAAAAAGTCGGGAGAAGAAGCCAATGTCCTTTCTTTTTGCATTGCAGCTTGCAAAGCGCTGCCCGTCGACTTCATAACATCTTCCGCCGAGTTGTCTACGACGCTATGGTCGCTCGAAGGCGTATCCAGCAATGATTTCCCGAGCATTGCGCCGAGTTTCTCATGAGCGGCATTCCAAGGCCCTGATGAATGGGTGGCGGTAAAACGCTTCTTCTCATACAGTGAAAAACATGCAGGGAAGTCGGATCAAGATGCGAGGAGGACGCCTGTATACCATGAAGAGGTGAACCCACCAATCTATAAATCCAATGCATGTACCAGGTATGCTACTGTAGTATCCCTCAGCCTCGGACCGAACACAAAGGACGAGCAAGGGCGCTTCTGATTTTAGGGCGGGTGACCAATTGCCAAATTCGACGCTATTCGTTCGCCTTGATTTCCCACGTTAAACGTTGACGATGACCACGGTTGATTTATTACAAGGCATCACTACTGCTTGTACAATACCTTGTACTAATTGTGTGCGCGCCCAACTTCTGCAGTTGCCTGCGTCTGTTGAGTTGCGCGTCATTCAATGTAAGTTGCGGCGTCACCATCCAATGGCATTATCCCGACTGCTGCGTCAGTGCACCGGTCGGTGGGTCGGTGGGTCGGTGGGTCGTTTGGGGTTCCTGCCCGTTTCCGTAACCACGAGCAAATAAAAGTTTCTAATTTTCACCGCGCCATAAAATAAGGACCCCTTTCGAGCTCGCAGTTACGACCGCCGCCCGCCGACCGAAACTCAAGATTACCTTCCACGAATGCACACAAGTTGGCAAAAAATACAACTATGACAATTTGCCGCGCGAGTTCTTGGCGGCAGCTATACTATATTGCATTTACCCTTTAGGGAACCAGATACAGCAACATAGAAAGCCAGATGCGCGGTCTTAACCAACCTTGTAGGGAGCACGCATGCAACAGTACAAGTATCGTCACGCTGCATGCGTGTCGCGCGTCTCCTTACGTTTCACTTCAGACACACCCCACCCCGAACGCTTGGGCTACTTCGTGTAGCCGATGTTTCATTAAATGTCACTTTTTGTCAACACGTTTTCCCTCTGAACCCTCAAAGGAGCCAGTTTAACCGTGCAACGGCCAAAATACTTGCATTCCTGAGTCCAGGCAACAGGCAGACCAGCAGCTGAGCCAGAATCCAGACCACCCTGTAACCACAGTAGCACTGGAAGAGGTGCAGGCAGCACAAAAGGATGCGGCAGACATCGTGTCGCGGCTGGCCTCATGAATGGTCAATCGAGATTGCTGCGTCAACGGCTTTACACGTTAGGCCTGCGCCATTTAACGCCCGGAGCGGTAAAGTACATGCACGAGACATCGGAATGATACGTTCGCTTTTCTACAGTAGTGTTGAGCGGGGCACATCATCAGCATGTGCGATCGTTTACCCCTAGGTATCGTCGAGTAGTCGGGCCGGAATTCAGTAACGGCCCGAAGAAACGTATCCATAGGTATGGTTATAGCACCGAGTTACGAGTATATAGTATCGGCTGTAGCCTAGACTGGACTGTAGGCGCTTGCCGTTTATCTACAGTTTTAAATGTAGCTCCTTCACCCTCCGCCAGAACAGGGATACCTAGAGTCGTATTTCAGGTTTCTTGTGAGAGGGCCGGTACTCTGTTCAGAGGCGAAATTGCACTACACGATTTTTTGTAGAGTAGCACGCAAGTATGCACGCTGGTGCGTGCCGGTTGAAAAACATGAACGAGCTCCCATCTTGTGTGTCCTTGGGATCGGAGATCTTGGGGGAACTGAAAATTACTTGACGAGCCAATCGACTCGCGCGTGTTACATGCATGCGTACACCTTCGAGCTCAAAAGATCGTGGTTACTTTGCGAATCTACCAACGGCGAAAACGTCCCCCGCCAAGGGTCTCAGCCTTCAACCCCCGCTCCCCCGCCCCCTAGCACACGAGGGGAAGTCCCATCCGCACAGCAGTTGTCTAAGGGCGTGCGGCCTCGATGCGGATACGTCCGCGCCTCGCCGATCTTTTTAGCGGAGAAAGATAATGAATTTCGAATTTCGTCACATGTCCGCTTGCCCCAAACGAAGGCAGAGGGTTTTATCCCAATCTTATTGTCTCACCTCCTGCCGCGGATGCTGTTGTAAGCACGATCACGGCCGTTTCGACTAGCACGTGTTTCAAGGGCCACGGTCGGGGAACCTGCAGCAGCGGTGCAATCTCGACGTCGCAATCTTTCGCTCCCTTCCCGGGGGATACCGAACGAGGATCATCGGCAGAAGGCGATCTGCTTGATCGCCTTGATCGCCTCCGTCGCCTAAGCATCGCGCGTGTTCGCAGAAGATCGAGCCAGCTCACTAGGGGTCACGTCGTCGTGCCAGCGTGACCTAAGTATCGCTGCACGTGCGCGGCCTGGCTCGGCAGCAGCGCTGTGCCTTGGGTGTGACCCAGCTCCAGCTCTTCCCGCCGTTGTTTGGGATTCCCCGGGCCCCGTTTTCCGGGTGCTTTTTGGTAATAGTGTGGAAACCCTTTGTTTTCAAAGCGTGCATTGTACGAGCGTGTACCACCGTAGGCGCTTGTTCTAAAGTCTCTCTGGGTCTCATGGCATCGGGGCGAAAGTTCACGGATCTGTGCGCCTTCTATCAAAAGGTACGATCGTGTAGCGTACATCATTATTACCTCGTGTATAGTAAACTTGCAGTCGGAATGTTTCGCACCATGGATAATTCAACAGCGAACACACTGAAGCTGCTTCATCTGCACGGGAGATTAGGCCTGTCACGGACGCTCGTCTATACCAGTAGACACATGACACATACTATACTGCTGTACTGTACTGTACCAGGTAAGAGGTTTAGGTACCTCCTAACGGTGCGACTGCGGCAAGACTTCCGTCTCATGACATGTTCGCTTCAGGGTGCACAAGCTTCAAGCTTCCACAGATGCTCCCAGTCCGCAGTATACGTGGGA
Organism: Undaria pinnatifida; assembly: GCA_012845835.1. Taxonomy (NCBI): domain Eukaryota; class Phaeophyceae; order Laminariales; family Alariaceae; genus Undaria; species Undaria pinnatifida. The sequence continues at coordinate 14,808,643 of JABAKD010000029.1, forward strand.
CTTCATGCTCCGAGTATTGTTGTTATTGTTATTAACTCTTGTCAAACATCTAGAGTCCGTGGTCACACAAAGGTGCTGGAGCCCTAGGAAGATCCGAAAAACCAAGTGAAATCAAAATTCGTCAGGGAAATACTACGCTTTCCCGCCTAAAAACGCACGATACGGAAAAAGGCGCACAAGTGAAAAGGTCAAATGTGCCAACTGAACTCACATGGCCGCGGGTATCCACTCAACTACAGCATAGAATTCCCCCGTCCCCACAACTAACCAACTCGCGGCTACAAACTACAGCGGTTGGGCTGCCTGCACCGTACGAACCGCACGGTAATCGTGAGTATAGACGAACGCGCCTGCTGTCTGGAGTGCTGTCAGAGTGACGACCCGCGGGCATGCAGTGAAACAAGAGCAATGGAACCAAAAACCACCGTACAGATATCAATGATCGCCCCTCCTTCCCGAGTTATTTGACAGGTTGCAGCGCAGCTACGACGCCCGTGCCTGAAAATTGAAAATTGCGGCGGGTCGTTTCCCGTGAAGGGTATACAACTCTTCTACAAACTCTACAAAAATCAGAGACGTAAGTAACATGTTGTACTACTGCCTCGTAAAAATAACCCTTGAAAAAAAGACGATCGCTGCTCTCATGATGATGATGTGCGTGCCGGTCGTGGGTCTCCGTATGCCGTCCTCCTGCTGTGGTTCTCCGTGGCCGCCTCATCGCCTTAGCTCACTCGGCCAGCTCCTTCGCACTTGCTCTCGTTCAACACTCAATTCCAGTCGGTTCCCCTTCTCCCCCGTCCAAAAAAAACAAAATGCTCCACGCAGTTTGCGGTGCTGATCTGAAAAACAAAATGCTCGTTCAGGGAGAGTTCAATCCGTCTCTTCCCCGCCCGTCGACGGCCAGTCGCCCTCCTCCTTCGTCGTCGAATCCAGCCTCCTGCCGGCGCAGTTCCCTCCACGCAAACCGAGACTGCGCCGTAGCGTGGCTCGTGGTGGCGCCTGCCTCCGCGCACGAGCATCCCGATTAAGCATTGCTGCTCCGCCGCTGCTGCCTAAAAAGACGCGCGAATCGTAGGTGACCATGCCTAACGCACCACGTACGACCCACCTCTACCGCCACGCCTAAGCCTCGCGGCCACACGCAGCAGCAAGAAGGTATCACTCCTTGAGGGTGAGTCCGGCCTTACACCCGCCAGAAAGACCCCCCCACTATCGCTACAAGCCTGCTAGGGCATGCTTCGCAGCATGCCTTACCGAGGCGGCAAGGGGGAACGAAGTATGAAAAAGTATACTCTATCGCGAGTATTTCGTACTGCGCATACTGGGAGAATTGCCGTCCCGATGGACGAAATACTGCAGTTGCATGTACTGGCAGTATGAGCAGCACGGCGGCACTGACGGCCGAAATACTGCGCGTACTGGCAGTACCAACAAGCCAACAAGTCAGTACAAACATCCGAAATACGTGGAGTATAAAACTGCTGTACAGTACACACAGTTAGCAGTACTCATCAACAGATGGTATGTAGTATACTCGTATTATATTGATCCCCAAAACACTGCGGGTATATCATACTCGAAGCAGTATTACGAGCAGAATGGAACATGACATACTGCCAGTACTCGCACTACTCTCTGAGTAGTATTAATACCTACTATACACCGACACACGACGCGTATGGAAATACGTGGAAGTGTGGTGAGCTAAAGCTTTATTTTTCCCCATCCGCCGGAGGTTTTAAAAAAAAAGAAAAAAAACTACAACACAAGATTTCCCCCCCCCCCCCCCCCCCTTCCTTCTTGTTTAAATGCCCCACCTAAAGTCGAAATCGGTCAGAGTAATAAAACACTTCTGCGCAATTGATATAACGTCATTACCTTTCTAGCCATCCATGACGTAGCTTCAATTAATTCCCCCCCTTCCCCCCAAACGCCCCCTCCGTCCCCACCACCCGCACGATCGTCTAGACCAAGCACCACGCGTATAGCAAGCCCCTACATATATGCGTAATACGCGCAATCGGAGTATCACACACAGCTTGCAAAGATGAGTTTCGACAAAATCTTCGATCTCACAGCTGGAGTGTATTCTAATATTATTAATATTATGTAACCTAAACCTGTTGAACCCCCCCCCCCCCCCCCCCTTTTTTTTTTTTTGTTCCCCGCTCCCTCTTGCTCAAACGTCCCACCTAACATCGAAATCTGCCAGAGTAATAAACACTTCCACGCACTTGATATCACCTCATTATTTTTCTAGAGCCATCCATGCCGCTGCTTCAATTCACCCCCCCCCCCCCCTCCCCAACGCCCCCTCCTTCCCCACCACTCGCACACCATCGTCCAGACCTAGCACCACGCGGATAGCAAACCCCTACATCTATGCGACCTAAAGCTGTTGAAAAAAAAAAATCGCCCAACCCCTCGTCCCCCCCAACCTCCTCGAACACTCCGCCCTCTCCTCACTGGTTGGACGACTTGCAGGATATACATGATAAACTGGTGCATTCTTTCCAAAACCGTCAGATTTATCCCCTTGAAAGATTTATAGTTTCCGCGCACAGATTGAGTTGCCCCGCCCGCCCCCCGCCCCCCCGCCGCCTCTTGATCAAACCCAGGCCCCCACGTCCTTAAAAACTCTGCCCTCCCCTCACCGGTTATTCGACTTACAGGATTCACTTGATAAACTGATGCATTTCCTTCCACAGCTGTCAGATTTTGTCCCCCTCAAAAACGGGTTTTATAGTTTCCGCGCACAGACTGACTAACATCACCCTGTTGACCCTGATAGCTACACTGTAGGTCCAAGGGGAGTCGCCGACCTATATCCTTAATGAGGACACACAACCCTTAGAACGCGAGATCGGAGTATCACACACAGCTTGCAAAGATGAGTTTCGACAAAATCTTCGATATCACAGCTGGAGTGTGTTTTTATTTTTTTTAGTATAAGAGAAGGTTCGACGAGCCGAAATATATCTTATATCGTAGCCAAATTCTACAGGGCCATTTAGAACAACAGTGCTCCTTGCAAAATCGAGGTCAGAGCTCATCGAACACATTAGGAACTATGTTGACGTCATGCTGCGGAAATGCCAGTGCATAGTGTGTTCTCAATGCACCGTTCGATCTGTTTTATTGGCATCCACCCACCGAAAACAAAAGTAAGCTCTGCGTGCTCACGTTTGCTACGGTCTGTGTATATCCGTGCCTCCGCCCCGCGAAACCAGTCTTCCAAACGTGTTGGACGAAAGTGGCTGATGCATTATAATATGTACCCTTCCTCGTTATAACTAAACCAAGAAAAAAAACGCTACAAATCAGCGGCAAATGTAAGTGCCGAAAACTATGCGCTCCCCCCCCCCGCCCAATCGATCTTCACCCAGAAGCACCATCCCCTGCCTCCTTTCCATCTTCGAAAAAGCCTCAATACATGTTTATTTTGCTTCTCTCGACCCGTGGTTGCTCATCCAATCGAGCTTAGCGTTTGGAAGATGGTAGAAAACGTCGGGCATGCCGTCTGCAGGCATGTGCGTGTGTTGTGTGTGCGGCACTACTTTTCTGATAGCTCGATATAAGAGGAAATCTGGGGAATAAGACCGATGACAATTGAAAGCCGATAGTTGGCTAAAAACTTTCCAAACTTTTTTTTGGGGTTATTTGCTAAAATATTCCGGGTAAGTCGCTATGGGGAAAAAAGGAGTGAAGTATTTTTTTTCTGGCTCTTTTTTTGGTCATGCGCTCCAACAGGTAAGTTTGTCCATTTTTCATCAAGCCTTGATCAACACTGCCCACCAAACACGATTGCCCTTCGATCTCGAGGTAAGAGACAACCTATGGTCACTCCTCTTCGTTCCGGACAAGATCACATGAGTGTAGGTGACATCGCTGAAAAGTTCATCTCGATCCATGCCCTAGGGCGTGAGAGATTGCTTGTGTTGCCCTGTGCTTTTCCATTTTTTGTCCGTTGGGAGACGATAGAGAGTTGTTGTCTCCGTTTTCTATACACCAGCCGCCAAATTTGTTTTTAACAGATGCTTGATCGGCGCCGCCACAAATCGCCGGCTGTAGAGTGAGCGCTGTACACCAAGGGGGGGTCGGAGCTCCTCACGAGCTCGCCACGTTCAGAATTCACGACGCTGTCGTTGATTTCGTCGAACGAAGTGTGTGGACAACACGAAATTGCGCCGCATCTAATCCAAGATCTGCTTGAGAATTTCTCAGGCCGATGTTGGCCAAGATCGCCGCGAGAAATCGTTTTGTTCCGTAATTCTTTTCAAAAAATAATTCTACCAAATTGGGTGCATAGGCGACCGTTCAGGCAAAGTTGGCCGGGATCTTCAGGAATTTCAAACTTTTGGCCTTCCATTGTTACCTGTCTAAGACAAGTTATCTCTCGTATCGGATTTCTTTCGTGACAAGCCGAAAAAGTTCTCTTATATCCGTACTTTCTCTTATACAGTAGGGGGGCCTGTTTAGTGCCGGTACGTGTCCAGAGATTTCACCGGCACTATTGAGGGCTGGCGAATCCCTCATTACTGCCGGTTTGGCACTAATGAGGTTTTGTTCGACTTATATGGTGTAGCGCCCACGCTTGCAGGGTCAAGAGAGTACGAAATGGATCGACACTACTGTTGAGTGAAGTTCCAGCGGCATGGGCAGACTTTCTTTCCTGCGACACGTGTGGTTCGAACCTGTGGAGCCCACAAAAGTTTGTTGTAAAAAAAGATACAGCAGTAGTTTCGGGCTACAGCCTAACCAGGACCTGCCAGGACTAGTCGACGGCGAAAGAGGCACGTCATGTACTCGAGTAAGCTGTGGCGTCACAAACTGCTTGTAAAGCTCTCGTTCGTACAAAATATCACCGCTCGTTGCCAACTGTACTGTACTTCGATGTTGCAGAATAAAAATGAATAATAACTCAAAAAAAAAAAAGCGCACCGAAGACAACAAAAAAGAAAAACTACAATTACAGCTGTAACCCCCGCCCTCACTACGTGGGGACAAATTATCTCCTGTCTGCCTGGCGCACCCGCTTCGATGTTGCAAGAAAAGGTCAAAAAAAAAAAAAAGAGAAGCACGACAGGCAGCGCACCGCACAAAATCAAACAATCATCACTGCCACAGCTGTATGTACCCCCCGCCCTTACTCCGTAGAAGCAACAAACTCTCATGTTTGCCTGGCGCACCCGCTTAGCGGAATGCGCTGCAATCGATTTTCGTTGGTATCATCAAAGATGCTGCCGCAAATGCCGTGCAGCCGCCTGCCACATCCTCCCTGGCAGCCGTGGCCATGAGGGTCTTGCGGCGTTGAGTCTGGTTGAGCGCATAGTTCACCTTCCGCACATGGCATGGTACGCCCCTGCGTAGAGCTGTTCGGGTCTGCAGCAGCACGTGTGCCCTATTTCTCTGTGTGGAGTCTGTCTTCTCTGCCTGTTGTGTGTGTTCGCGCGTGCGGGTTAACCGGCACTATTGGGGGTGACAGCGGTGCCGAACCGGCACTATACCGGGCATGCTCTCATTAGAGCCGGTTTGGCACTATTGAGAGCGCCGTTTGTGTCCAGAGGTTTTACCGGCACTATATCGGGCACCTGGCACTAATCAACCGGCACTAAACAGGTCTCCCTACTGTATCGATTCTCTTGTATCGTAATCGCAGTATTAACGGCGGAAATACTGCCAGTACCGGCAGTAGGCGCAAAACAGACCCCCAAAATACAAAATGATCTCTCAGCTGACGTTTTTCAATTTTTTATTGTGTAAAGTGTGTATTTACAACCATATCGTAGGTTTAATTCACAAGCACCATGTCATAAATGAAATATAAAATATAGATATACCAGGCAGCTTGCAAAGTTGAGTTTCAACCATTCAATCGGTCGTACTCACAGATGACGTTTTTTAATTTTTAATGAATAATACAAGGGGGCTTTGCCGGCGGCCTGAACGGCCGCCGGTCGCAGACTGGCGTGATGCCCAAAATATTACTTGTAGTAGCAGCTATGGATGTCGTGAAAGATGGAGGCCAGACTTAGTGCCAAGAGTTGAGAGCGCTCTCTATCGGTGGCGGGTTCGTTTGGTATAAAGACCGCCAGAAATTGCAGATCGCCATCTAAAAAACTACACACTCAGTAGTACGCGCGATCGAGGTATCACACACAGCTTTCAAAGATGAGTTTCAGGATAAATAAATTACGCTCACGGCCGATGTTTTCCACGACCTCGGCTGTCTTCGATACTTGACCGGAGACCGACTCAGCGGGTCCATCAGGAAAACTTGGTAGTTGAAAGATGCGAGAGAGTGGGAGAGTACTGCTGTTGTAGTGCGCAGCATTCTGCTGGCGATGGTCGTGGCAGCTGGTGGGCGACAACATCGCAAAAAGAAAACGCACCGCGAAGCACAACAGCACAGCGGACGTTTTTTCACCAACAGGTGCACATATTGAGGTGTGAACGGACACAAGATACGTACGCGTAAACCACTCCGTTCTGGACAGCCTGGCCACCTGGCGTGCACCACGCAAACAGCAACAACACACAACCCCGCATAAAAAAAGTATTATCTCTGTTCAAACCCCGTTTTACTCGATTGACTGGAATGGCGATTGACTGATGCCGATTGAAACACAGCAGCACAGCAGTTTTGTGAAGAGGGACGTTGAGCTTGCACCCATGCAGGTGTTCAGCAGGATATCAGGCGCCATGTATCATGCTTCAACATCCCCGTTGGTATTAGCCGCTGTAGTGGCCCATGCCCCGAGCGCTCGTCACAGTTGTCGCGGGTTGCAGTCCATACGCCTCAAACAAACAAAGGACCCTCACCGAGGTCTCCAATGCTTTCGGGCGTATATTGGTGTACTCTCGGATGTATGTATGTATAAGCGGGACGTAGCGGGCGCTATGTCCCGCACCGCGAAGCACAGCAGCACAGTTGACATTGTCTTACCAACAGGCACACTTATTGAGGCGTGAAAGGACACACGATACGTACGCGTAAACCACTCCATCCAGGACAACCTGCACGCACCAAGCAAACAGCAACGAACAGCAACAAAGCACAACCCCGCATACAACAAATATTATTTTCGTGGAAACCCCGTTTTTCTCGATTGACTGCCGGATTGTCGATTGTCGATCGACTGATGCCTGGAACACAGCACAGCAGTTGTGGTGAAAAAGGACGTTGGGATTGCACCCATGCAGATGCCTAGCAGGATCTTAGGCGCCATGTACCATGCCTCAACATCCCCGTTCGTATTACTCGCTGTAGTGGCCCATGCCCCGAGCCCTCGCCCCAGTTGCGGGCATACTCACGGGTTTGCTACAGATGCGTAGGCTTGCATGCCGCTACTTGAACGATAACATGTAACCGACATGGAGACCTGGGACCGTTGCCGACTACGACATGCACATATCATCACGCCGTTTATCTGTTTGTTATTGAACTGGATCTACCGAGCAGGATGTGCAGCGGTGCTGGCTCCGGCTCCTGCTAATATGTTTAGGGGTGTAGCGAGGCACAGTAGGTCGCAGTCGCACCGTATGCAAACGCTACCTCCCGCCGTGTGCATTTGTTGTTGGCGAATGCCAGCCGTTTTTGATTAGCCTGTGCACTCTTTCGGAAGTGAGCATTAACGAACTCACTCTGTGTACTCGCACGTATACCAACGCAGCTACGCTTGCAGTAGATCCCGCTAGTCGCGCTGGTGACCGTTCTCGCCCGCGCAACGCAGGGCCTGGCTAACGACCGACCACTGATTTGAGTTGCCCTGGCGACATGATACCTGCAGTAGCGGTCCCTCTATAGTCTATAGTGCCGGTACCAGGTATGTGCTATAAATAGCCGGAAACGCCGGCACTACGGCGGCGGCCGGCACTAGTCGATACTTCCCCTACTGGTTTTTCCCATCTGTGCCAAACGATTTTGCAGGCGCTCAACCGGCATTATAGAGGGACCACGACTGTACCTGGTATACTGCTGCAGCAGCTTGAGGCTGCTCGGCGGAGACAGTATCAAACGTTCAAGGTGGCCGTTGTTTTGACTATTGGTCGTTGCTATTCCAGTTACGCACGTACCAGTACCGGTTACCGGTACCATATAATATAGCAGCTGAACCGCCCACCCCTCCCAAAAGGTTTTACCGCTTCAACTGATGTTGCGCCGGAAAAGAGAGTTCGCGCAATTTCGTCGTTCGCACACGCAATTTGTGTCTCAAACAATCCTGCTGTTTGTGATAGTTGGAAGTATTTATTTAACGCTAAGGTGCGACATTTCTTGCCTTTGCCTCGCTCTGTACGCAGGGGTGGTGCATTAGTGGGTCGAGCTGCCGTTTCACGCATGGCACCTCGGACAAGCGCGAGATAGCGGGGGAGCGCGCCGAGGGCAGAGCGGGGGCGAGAGCGGGGGCGGCGGCGAGCACAGGGGAACGGTGCAAGTTCTTCGCGATAGGTCAGCACTCAAGACGGCCCCAGCTTTGCCTATTTCGCGAAATGTGCACGTGAATATACTGCCAGGGAGTTTGTCATGCATGTGTAGTGAATCCTGGTACGTATCAAAGTTGCAAGCGGTTTTGCGGGAGCTGACTGAATGTTAATGTTCAGCAGCAGCACTGCTATTGGATGGGCACACAAAGCCTGTTGAGAAGTTGCTTCGATGGCGTGGCGCGGCGCCGTTGTTGGTCGAGCGATCTCCATTCTACTTTCTGACCTGCATTATTCGAGGTTCGGTACAAGGGTTCCGCATGGGTGTTGGCACGCGACGAACGTCGCAGGGTTTGGCGCTATATTTTGTCCTGCGTGCCTTACCTTAGGCCGGTTTGCAACCTGTTAGTTTTGCTTTCCAGCGTTGTCATCCGAGACTCTCCACGGCGGTTGACACAGGGAAGGGTCCTTGATTGTGTACCACTCTGGTCGGAAATTAAAGGTCCTTTGGATATTCGTAGCAATGATCCAACGATCCTTATATTTACGTCTAGAAAATACCGATAGTAGTTTGCCCTTGTTGTGGGTAGCACAAGCTCTCGTCGCTTCCGGGCTTAGCCTACATAACCTCCCTATCCCCTTCTCCCATCTTGCCCTTGCCTATCTTGCGGCTTGGCTCAATAATCGCACCTCAAACCTAACCCGTTGTCTCACCACTCTTTTGCGTGTGACTGCAGGCAGATGCTTAAGACGCGGAAACTGCCCTTTCGTGCACTCTCGCGACACCGCCGCCGCTGAGGGCTATCAATTCAAGAGAAACGCCGACAAACGGCCCGCCAAGCGCCTTGCCCCCGGTACCCAAACCTCCCCCCGCCCAGCGCTCCGCCACAAGCCTGCCGGTTTGTCCCAATATGACCGAACAGAAGCTACCGCGGGTGCTAGAGGGCGTCGAAAGGTGCAGGGGTCTTGGGACAAAGAGGGTGCCTCCTCGGCTAGCGTCGGCGGTGGCAGCGGCGGTGGCAATAGCAGCGGCCGCGCAGAAACCGGCGACAGAAAAACAACGCCGCAATCCTGGCAGCTTCCTGCAAACGATAACCGATGCTATTTTTTCGGGGGGGGTGTCGGGTTGGGTCGGGCGGGGGCTTCAGCGACAGCGGCGTCGCCTGGGGCGCGGCCTCATCGCAGGGTGGAGGGGTCGCAGCGCGATGTCGTCACATGTAAGTATGCTGAAGGCCGCACGCCGCCCCCCGCTACAACTTTACGTAGCGTAGGACATGGCGCGAGCGCGACGCCAACGAGAATAACGGTAGCCAGCGGTGCGCGCGCGAGTCGCCCTAATGTGGTCGTGCGGGCGTCTTCTCTCCGAGTATGACCCAAAATTGGATGCCACATAGCCTGGGCTCGGCAGAGTTCGCTCATTTGTCAGGTGACGCCCACGAGGCAAGGTGCTCCGCCCCATTTTCGCGTGGAGACCGAGATCCCTACTCGCCCTCCCTCTTCTCCCTCCCCTCCTCCCTCCCTCCCTCTCTTCGCCCCCCTCCCTACCCCGCGCGCCGCGGCCTTGTCTTGTACAGCGTCGACAGGGCGTACGCAAGCCTCCGCGGCGCGAAATGTCCGAGCAGCGCCGGCATCGGTATTTTCCTCGGCCCGCGCCTTGATCGCGTCTGCCGCCGCGCAAGCAGCGATGGCGGAAGAGACGGCGGAGGCAGAAGCGTCGAGATCCGTCGCCGCCGTCCGAGCGGGGGTGGGCACCGCCCTGTCTGCACCTCGCGCCGGCAAGCGTAACAAAGCTTGCGTGTTTTTCGCCGCCGGGCGTTGCGCTTTCGGCGACAGGTGCCTGTTCTTCCACGACACCTTCTGCGACCGGGAAACGGAGGAAGAGGGGGGGGTCAAGGGCGTGGAAGGGCAAGCGGGGGGGGCAGGGGCGTTGGGGTATGAAGAGGAAGAAGGGGAGGAAGAAGAAAATGAAGAGGACGAGTGGGCGGCTAAGGAAGCGGCTTTAGACGAGGCGGAAAAGATTCAGGCGAGTGGGCGTGCTCAGCAAGCAGAGATCACGTACATTTGACTTGTTGAAATGTTAGGAATGGTCAGATGGGCTTGAGCCTTTGAATCGCCACATCAGATTATTGTACATATCGGAGCTGGTCTTACGATGACGAGTTGTCCGTAAGTGTGTCGATCGTGCGTGATTGCTTACGAATGAGCGAGCCAAGTAGTCCAATCACGGCCGGTCATACACCAACCCTAGAATTGGCACAGCCTTATCGCATAAAAATATATTAACCAGTGCTACTGTAGCGTCGTGCCACAGAGGCACAACAGCAGCAGTGGTGCCACGGGCGAGTGAATAAGATTGCTCGACTTGTGGAGATATTTTACCAAATGGGAAGACCTTAGCGAACGTGTTTTGCTGGTATCGCCTCTATTATCTGATGATCATTGACGGCTGTTTTTTCTGCAAAGCCATGCAGGGTCTAATTGCTGCGATCTCCATGTTTCATTTCGGTGTCGGTGACGATGTTGGTGTTAATGTCGGTGTTGGTGTATTTGTGTTGATGTTGGTGCTGTTGTTGGTGTTGATGTTGATGTTGATGTTGGTGTTGATGTTAGTGTTTTATGTTGGTGTTGATGCTGTTGTTGATGTTGATGTTGTAAAAACGTGTTAGTTCTAGTTTTAATGTCAGCACCAGGTATTTATCGTGCCGTTGATGTTGGTGCTGTTGTGGTTGTTGTTGTTGTTGATGGTGGTGCTGCTCCTCCCCCTGGATGCGAATTTTTTCCAACTCGAGGCCCGCCCGCAGCTACGAAACTACTCTGTAGTATAATAACTCACGCGCTCGGTGAGTTTCGCGCTTGTCTCGCATCCTTATGCCGCGGGTCTTTGCGCGTCTGGCGACGACAGTCTCGAAGGGCGGAGTGCGGCGTTTGCCTGGAAAAGGTCAAGGGCAGGTTCGGAATCCTCGTGAACTGCAGGCACGTGTACTGCCTCGCGTGTATCAAGGAGTGGCGGCAGAAGGTGAGGGGGAATTCCATGGTATTGCCAAATAGGTCATGTAAAACCCTAGAATATGATACGAGAACGGATTAGGTATTCCTTAAAAGGTTTAGCTAGATAGCGGTTAGCTTGGAGGTAGGTAATGGGTTACCGGTAACCTTTCACCCACCAACTAAGTCTTGCATCAAGGAGCGGAAGGCTCGATGCCTTACTTTGCGTACAACATGGACTGGCCGAGTTTACCGTTCGCCGTATTTTTCACCGTTACTGGGTGGTGAGGTCGGCGTCTTTCGGACCGTTCGCATGAGGCGGTTTAACCGTTATTAAGCCGAAATAACTGGGAACTACTACTGCTGCTGCAAATATCTTTCAGGGGTTTGGTAGACGAGGAGCGTGCGCAGCGATGCTGACACGACCCTGGTCTCGTGTGCCCTGCTGCTGCTGCTGTTATACCGCTGCTACTGCTTCCTGCTGCTGCTGTTGCCTCTGTTGCTACGAGTACAGTACGTGTATCGAGTTTTTCATTATCCGAAAACAGGACGTAGTTGTCCGATAGCTTAGAAAGTAGATGTTCGTACGAGCAGTTCGCATCTACCAGGTATGCTGCTAATCTCTCGTTTGCTATTCTCCTCCTGTGTTTTGCGTGATCACCCAGCATCGCAAATTATACTAGTGCAGGTTTTTGAGGTCGCGCCTCTTTACCGCCGAGTACTAGTGACGGTGTTGCGAACTGTTGCAGTGTCGTCTCGGCGGGGGGAGGGGGGCATTGCCGTCGTGACGCAACGTCAGCGACACACATCTCCCATATGCACCCGCGCCCCAGCCCGTTTGAGTTTTGTCCTTTGGGGCTTCAGAGGGAAAACATATCGAAGATAAATTACTACCTGATGTTGCAGCATCGGCCTTACGAAGCAAGCTTGGCTGGTGGGGTAGGCATTATATTCGAAGTGCAACGTAGGGAGATATGCGACTCGCGCGCGGTAAGATGATCGTTGTGCTACCTCACGGTGAGGCCGGGTACAGTGACCAGAGGCATGACTTAGTGCGATGGTATCCACATACCCACCGTCTCCGTTATTGCGCAGCAGTACGATAGGGATCATGGGGTGCATCTTGTTGTATTAGTGCAGTTCGGACACGAAATGTATCACCGATATCTCAAGCAGCCCGCGTTGTTACGGCCGATGTCTGTAAAGGTCGTTGTGACTGGTCAATGTTTCCCTCTCAAGCACCAAAGGGGTTAATTGATGGTTGACAAGACCGCGCTTCTCGTGCTTGACGTCGCCATGCCTGGGTCCCAAAAGGATCAACTCGCCCCCCCCCCTTTTTTTTCAACGTGTTATCTCACAGAGCAAGCACCACGAATGTCCGCAGTGCCGCATGCTGTCGCACTTTGTGGTGCCTAGTGCCACGCTCGTCACTGACCCAGAGCGGAAGGAACGCCTGGTGTCCGAGTACCAGGAGTCCCGCTCGACCATCCCTTGCCGCCACTTCGACTACGGGGTTTCAGAGTGAGCCTGTAGAGCGAAGATGCACGTATATTCCCCAGTTTTCTTGTTTACTGTGTTACTCGGTACTGCTCTATAATGGGAAGTTCACGTGTGTCCAATGCAAATGTGTTCGTCTGTCGGATTGCTTACTGGAGTAAACGCCGCCAACACTTTGATAAGATGAATAAACTCAGAAAATCACGCAGGAGCGCGAAAACAGCCATGTTCATAATATGTAAAAACTCAGACCGAATATACTCGTCATGCAACAACTCAGGTGCTTATATGAACGATATTACACACCACATTTTTCTAAACCCCTCACCACGCAACAAATGAATCATACTCGCACACGTGTTGATACATGTCGATTTTTGTCATATACGAAGTATTACGGGTATATATGGTAAGTCGCCCATCCCTAGTACGTTGATAAACCGTCCAGCCTCCCCATCCTTCTTGTTTGATGGGCCGCTCAACCTCCCCATGTCCGTGTTTCCACTACGATACGAGTTGTTCCTCATTACTGCGGTGCGTTGCCAAATGACAATACCGGCACTAAAGTGGGACCCCAAGCTGTCCCGGGACGGTGCGGTACTCTGTAGCACGACGTCGTGAGAAGCGATTTTCGCCGCACTGAGGTGGGGGCCCGCACTAAAGGGCATATACTGCACTAACAAGGCACTTTTTGATTGCACTGGTTTGGAGTCCCGCACATGAAGGGTAGCGCACTCACACGGCGCCACGACCGCACGACCTCTGATCGCTAACCTCTAAACCGGCAACACCTGACTGCCGCAGATGCCCCTACGGAAGCTCTTGCTTTTACGCGCACTTGAAGGGGGATGGCACGCCCGCCTATTCCGGGCGACCTCGCACTCTCTTGTCGGAGCCTGGCAGTGGTGGTGATGGCGAGGAAAGGCGCGAGGTGCTCATGGAATCGCCTAATTACTTCGACTTTATGATGGGGTAACGGGTAACGACTATCAACACTGAAAAACAAATGTAACAGGAGACGGTTGTTTAGGCTTGTGATGGACGTTTGTCTGTACTTAATATACTGGTTGTAGTGTGGAGGGTCCTAAAGGTGCGACTGATGCCGTCTAGATTCTGTGAATAATATTTCAAGGACGTCGGCCGTGAGTTCGACGAATTTCAGGTCAATACTCATCTTTGCAAGGTGCGTTATTTGTTTTGCCTTCTCTGACTTATTTTCTGGAGAGGGATTTTGCGTGCCCGTAGTGCTCTGATTTGACGTATAATTTTAGGAGCATTGTGATTGATCGTTTGGTTCTTCGAGTATTTTGATTGGTCACTTTCTTTGGTGTTGTGACTGGTGGTTTTATTTCACGAGTGTTGTTACGGGTTGAAACCCCCTATACATGTGCGACAGGTGGCGTTATCCATCGTGGCGTCACTTTCTGTCTATGGGACGGTGGTGGTAGCACTCACGTGGCAACGCGCGAGGTGCTCATGCAAGTGCCTCCGTTCGTCATCCTTGCGATGAGGTAGTTACTATAATACCGCCGGGAGAGAAAGGTATCCCATACCCGCAGTTTTCTGAGGAATATCAGAAGCCGCAGTACCCCGCGAACAGGGTGTCGGGTGCGTGGCGGAACACAGTTTGTGTAGTGGTGTGCTGCCCGTATTATTCCGTTAAGTGTGCTTTTGACGGCTTGTCGGACTACAAGCTGGTCCCGCGGAGCAAATATACTACAGTAGGAGACCGGCATTTTCGAGTGCATCAGGGCATGTTGCGGCCTAACAATGTACTAGTTTTAGTGCGGGAGGGGTCAGAGGCGATTATTCAAGGGTCGAACGGTGGTCTCCTGGCACCTTTGCCGCCGAGTTTTGACTACGGTTTTAGTTATTGATGCGACTTGCTTCGCTTGGCCCGATTCCTCGGGGTGTTGGTGAGTGCAGAAAGTCGCTATGTGCTACGCGTCATGTTGTGTCTTACCAAGCATGAATAGTAGAGAATACAACAGTGGTCTCTCTAGTGCCGGTGTGTGCACTATAGAGGGAAATACCGGCACTGTAGCCGCAACCGGCACTACTCCGCATACTGCCGCTACTGGTTGTTCCCATCTGTGCCAAGCTGTTTAACCGGCGTTATACCGGAAGTAGGTACCACCCAGCCGGCGCTATAGAAGGTCCACTATTCGTAGTGTAGCAGTGTCGAGTTAGGGTGCGTAGATGTTGGATGGAGAACCTGACCCTTCCCGAAGAGCCATTTAGAAAATAGGTCAAAATTGTTGAAGGACTGTTCTGCAGTATTGTTGTCTACTCTCAGAAGAGGATATTGCAATTTTAGCCGGGATTTCCCTGCTGTTGGTTTCGTGGCGTGTGCCCTTTTGGTTACTTGGCTCGCGTAACTCCTTACCTCTGGCACCTGGTAGCTTCAAGCTTAGCCCAAGAAAGTAGAAAGCTCTTATCACGTGTCGAGTCATTTTTGCTTTCGTGGAGTGTTTTTATGAAACTAACAACACACTTAGTTGAGCTGTGAGGCCAATTATTTTGCAGTCGGATCCGTGAGTCGAAAAGGGCCTTTTCCGACTGGACTTTTCCCGACTGGGTTCTTCTGGACCTCCTTATCGTCGGTCGAGTCGCTTGTAAAGTTTTGTGCTCTTTCTGGAAGCGGTTGGTGTGAGGGAGAACCCCTGTATGGCAGTCGAAAGTCGGTTGGATGTTCTGCCGTGTGTCTGCTGTCCGTGCTCCGGTGCGCTCTCCGCAAGTAACACGTGCTTCACGCGAGACGAGCGATCGTCCAAACGTATTGATGGCGTTGGACTTGGCCCAAAGCTGCCGAAGCTACGCTATTCGTGGCGTTGACTCAACCGATAGCCGCGAAAGCTACAGCAAGCGTACCTGTTGTTGGGGAAATGTCATCGATACCGTGCGCTGCTGCCATCTGCCATCGTATGATGCACGCTGCTGGCGGGCGGACTACGAATATGCCACGCTGATTTGCGGCGATGAAGCAGCAGCGGTTATAGGCAACCCAGCGTCGGCGTTGTAATAGGGTCCTGCTGTGTGGTATCTGGTATGGGTGTGTGGGTGTTCGCGTGTTGTTATGGTGGGATGAGCGATGCAACGGGTTCATTGTTGTTGTTGTTGTTGTTGTGGTTGTTGTTGTTGTTGTTGATGTCACATTAACTCGCATAACCAAGTCCGTGGTCACAGGACAGGCTCCAGTCATTCTGGAGTCGAAGAACATCCATGAACGTCTTTGACTGAGCAATTCGACTGACGCATCCAGTCGAATCGACGGATTATTTCGACCTGATGTTCAAGTCGGATCGCTCGATCGAAAACGTTTGGGTCGAAAAAGCTTTTTTTCGACTAATATTGTCTAATAAGACCGATTTGGTCTCGAGTCGAAAAGGGCATTTTTCGACATATGGATCCGACTGTTTGAAAATTGGCGTGAGGTAACGGATTTCGTCGAAATTCATCTTTGCAAGCTGTGTGTGACACGTCGATTTCGTGAAGTGTTTATGCTACGTGTGGCTCACATTATGTTATTGCTACATACCGGTGGTCCCAGAATTCTCTTCTGTTTCATCAGCTGGTAATTAAAGGTTATTAGCCTGTTTGGCCATTTACTTGCAAAGGGTTAACCCATTGCCTACCCAAACTAGTCCTTACAACACCCCCCCCCCCTCGAACGGCGGAGTAGCAAGTCGGCCGGATATACGGGCGGGAATATCCACGCGGTTCCATTTCCGGGGATATCGGGGAGAATATTTTTATAAGTTGGACTTGGGGAAAGTCGTAAAAATATTGTTCTTGGTGGATGGTGGAATTCGAACCCACGACCCAAAACACATGTCCTGCTGATGACGCCATTGTTAAGGAATTAGAGGGTACTAGTCCGTTTGACCGCTTGTAAATGGTTAACCAATTGCCGACCCAAACTAAGCCTCAACACAGCCCATAAACCTTGAGGTATTGTAGGATTGCAGGCGAGAGTGCACCTCCTTCGTTGAAATGTCGGGGGTCGGGATAGATCGTCCGTGGCCAGTGGTATTGACAGTCGAGGATTGCAGTAGTAGTAAAAAGGACGCCTCCAAACAAAAAGCAAGAACACTAAGAAAGGCCGGCGATAAGATTATATTTACTTACGTATTTGCAGGAACTTTTAATAGAGTTCGGGATCCGTTACACGTCGCAATTTTGTATATCTATTAATAGCGTATACACTCTTTCGTACGTGATATATCCGACCAAATGGCTGCTTACAGGAGCCCCTGTGCTGTACCGCGGCACCGCACAGCACGCACGATAAAATGCTGCTGTTGCTGTTGTTCTCACATTAACTCGCATACTCGCGTTCGTGGTCACAGGATCCAGTCACTCTGGCGGAACATTGGAAAAATACCCCAGGGAAATATTAAACAGACCCAAAGAGGTAAACGTAGACTAGACTAAGTGTTAGTATTGTAGACTATATCCCCTGGGATTGATTTCATGGCCGGTTTTCTACAAAACGAAAAACAGGGACACACCACGAAAATTGCGGCTTTGGGAAGATATCGTCGAGACCTTTCCATAAAAGTCACGCTCGGCGTTTGCACTCTCCTCCCCGTTGTGGAGAGGATCAGCGTTAGAATCCGGAGGGGTTTGCTACATGTTAGACTATACGTACGATATGTTCTCGGTGTCGATTATTTTTCTGTGTTATTATTGAGGGGGAGGAGGGTAGGGTAACTCGATCCGCCTAGCTGGCTGTCGGTCGCGGCTCTCCGAACGTACACCACTCAAGTGCGAGTACGTACCAACCTACACACATCAAGAAGGCCGGTTATTTACATTCTACATCTCCCAACTACCAACGGCCGTTCACCGTTAACCGTGTTGTGTCTTTGGAACGTGATACCGCCATAGTCTGCAGCAGCAGTAGCGTATCTTCGGGCCTATCTATGATCTTGTCGTAAAGTTGTAAGAAAACGGAAAAACGAAAAACGATACCAAGCTAGCTGTGTGGATTGGAGCCAAGAGGAAGGATGGAATTACCCGCCCCGGCTGGTGAGGGGGCCAGTATAGTCTATTAGTTAGTAGGTAACACGTACTATTTCGGAGATTATTGTTAACAGGATGAAATTTCACTAAAAAAGGGAAGCATCGCCACTTTTGTGGGCGAGCTCTCTTGCGCGACAACTGTGTTTGATCTAGGCTTTGTATACTTGGCAAGAAGACTAGCCAACGAAATAAACTGTAGCCAAGTGCTTTTACACAAAGTCGGGTGCTTTTTTGCCCGCCTTGTTGTTTGGTAATTCATCCTGCTAACAACGGGTCTCCGTAAATAGGTACCAGGTAGACGCTATTACTACGTGTAAAATAGCGAAATGATCGCAACCGTTTTTTGCGGTCCTCATGCCCCATGAAGCCGTGGATCGTAACGGATGTATGGATAGAAGAATCGGCTGCGATAGACAAAGCGATAGACTAGACACCAAGATTAGTCTGTTTATTTAGGAACGTCGATACATTAGACTATACATCGGCGGAGGTCGTGCAGACAGTAGTGTGCGTCGCGCGGCGTGTGCACTGAGCTTACCGGTGCCCACTCTTTCACGCTAAGGATTACTCTAGGATGGCAGTACACGACTAAACGGCAACACGACCAAACCTTCGGTATCGAGAAAACAAGTGGCTTGATGTGCTTCGTACGCCATGATCATGTATGTACACCACGATCTTTTTTTACACACCCACCCCACCACGTGCATCCTGTTTTCTTGCGCACAGCAGAACTTCGAAGACAGGATCGGCAGATAGTACGTGCGATTCTTGTCATGACCATAGGCCGTTATCAACGGCCACGGGCGTCCTCGTGATATTCGCAGTTGCCTAGTGGCGCATTTCTCCGGTGTCCGCCTCCTATCGTCCAGCGAACTGCTGAGAAGTGTTCTACGAAGTCCGTTGCAAGTTACCACCAGGTGGTATATAGTCTCAAGTTTATACTAGTAACCTCTCTTGGGATTTTTGGGATTTTTGGGGGGGGGAGTTCAAAAGACCTGAAACGCGTTGTTAGCACGGGATTTTTATCACGCCGGAACACAGCATCACAGCAGGGAGTCCGCTGCGCCTCGGTGCTTGCCGCGCAGAGTGCTCAGCTACCCCTGTCTGTAGGTGGACTGCTAGTCGAAACCATGGTAGGGTTGGTTGATGCATCAACGGGTGTGGAAGACCTTCCTCCTGGCATGCGGTACTACACTTTCATGTTCGGCGACCAGCAGCCAGATGTCTCGGAACATTTAGCCGCAGGCAAGGTGCCTCCACCCTCTTCTCTCCTTATCGGGTTGGGGGTCGGTGCGGCGTTAACCTTGCTCAGGATGCTGCTCGACTTCGCGGTTTTCAAGGTGGGTTAGGTGATTGGATGTTATACGGTTAGCGTCTTATTTGGGATTGTGCCGTCGTCGTAGTGGTGGTGATCGCGTGCGTGAGCGGTGAGTGCAGCTGGGTGCACCTAAACTGTTGCTGGTGCTTCGTCCAAATTGAACAATTACTAATAATAATACCTGTTTCGGAGAAAAGGTTCTGTACGCGTAGCAGTACGACGAAATCAGTGCTCGTTTAGCTGCACAACGAGCATATTTCGTCCATAGGTTCGAGGGATCAGTAGAAGATCAGTGCCTCGCTCAGCTGCACCACAAGTAACACCTCGTACTATTTAATAGTTACCAGATACAAGTTAGGTAGTGGTGGTGTATGTAACTACTGCTGTGCTACCAGGTACTCCTGGTATTGGTCGTATTGCCCTGGTATACTGCTGCTGTTGTGCAAATGGAATCATTGTTCGAGAGGCTTCAACTGATCGGTCTGCGGATCAATACATGGATCAGTACGTGCAGAGTACCGGAGTTCGTCGTTCGTGTTCAGCTGCAAGAAGCATCTCGTAACAGCAGTTACAGAACCAGGTATAGTTAAGTTTTCAGTATGAGGTACTGGTATATTGTCACTCGTACGAGTACTGCAATACACTTGAAGAGTACCGGTGGTTGTTGGGCACCACGCCGGCGACTGCTGCTGTAGACCATAGACCGCAACAGCCGCATATCCCGTCTGTGCTGCTGTGTAGTACTTGCAGCAATAGACTACACGGTACAAGTTTCCCCTCCTTCGGGATGTGTGTAACGTGAAATCCCGGGGGCGTCGCAAGGCGAAAAGGGAGTCACAGGTAACGCACGTAACATGTTATTCGTGAAACGAAGAACTAGACGTGTCACACACATGTAATATACTAGACACACATTCGTCGAAATCATAGCTGACGCGAGGGCACAAGGAAAGTTATCCCGCACACCTACACCCCCCCCCCCCCGCCCCTCCCCCGAGGCCCGTTTTTTTTTTTTCTTGGCTCTGCTTGCTTGCTACGACATGTTGTCAAGCAGATACCTATTACTACTATACTACTACTCCTATGGATTGCTGCTGTGTCATCGATTAGTACGCCACGCGTTGTCCCGTTCTCGCAAAAAGAACTTCACAGGAATCCAAAATCCAAAATCGTCCCCGCTATTCTCGTATGTGTTTCTTACCTCCCGTACGTACGTAGTACGCGTTCACGATCAGGTATAGGGGACGGATAAGGAAGGCGTTGGACAGCGCCCTTCGCACAAAGTGACTTGACCGAGAAATCCTACAGCACTGCCCACTAGACTATTTAATCACTTGACTCAGTAGCTCAGTGGGTAGTGCTACATAATATGTTGAACTACCAAAATAACCTTTCACAATGTCGTCAGCGCGCACGCTCGAAAAAGACAAATATGAAGGCGGTGAGAATCGAACTCACGACACATAGCACTACCCACTGTCACGTGACTCAGTAACTCAGTGGATTATGCTAAAATACCAACCAAATACGTTTTCGAGTTCGTTAATTAATTCTCACCGACTTCGTAAGAGCGATCTCCGGAGCTTTCCCCTCTCCACGTACTACAGTTAGTAGTACTCAGGAGAGCACTAACAAACAGCTATCATAACCATTCATAATTTCTCTAGCGCGCGTGCTCCTGAATACCAAATACAATCTCGGTGAGAATCGTACTCACGACACATCCTTCGTTGGTTACGTAGCACTATACCCACTGAACCAAAAGGCAACGACGCACAGCAGCAGTGGTAGCAGCTATATACGATAGGGCAAGCGCTTCGAGGCCGCCATGAAAAAAGCGACGATGGGGAAAAATTAGATTCCAAGTTGGAAATGATGCCAATTTGGAAATGTTGTCCCTTATGTATTCGTTCAAGCTCTACACATGCCAAGATTCAAGAATAGCTCGGGGGTATACCGCCCCAAATACAAAAAAAGCGCACCTCTCGCTTGTCTCGCTCAGCGTCCGTCCGCGCGTTTAATGGCGGGCAGTTGTTGCAGGCAACGTTATCTGGCCCATGCCGTGCATGCCTCGTCTCACACCCCTGGTAGTGGTGCCCTACGCTGCTCTGGGTCTCGGACGGGACGGGGCAAATAACCTTCCTTCGTCTGGTCTCGAGTCTTGGGCCCTTGATGACTCGAGTGTGGAAAAAACTCCATATTCAGTTTTAGACAGCACAAAGTGCCCACACAACTATCGCGATATAGGATAAAGCGCCAAATACCTAAGTATCAGCGTACGCGGAGTTTTAGATATCATGAATACCGAACGACCGCGACGGCAGA
Source organism: Undaria pinnatifida (assembly GCA_012845835.1). Lineage (NCBI taxonomy): Eukaryota > Phaeophyceae > Laminariales > Alariaceae > Undaria > Undaria pinnatifida. The sequence continues at coordinate 14,830,217 of JABAKD010000029.1, forward strand.
GCACGGCAAAGCACAGCGCTTCGCTCTGCTGAGCTAGCGCTGCGCTGCGGTGCGCTGCTGAGCTGAGCTGCAGGGCATCGCAGGGCACTGCACGGCGCTTCGTTGCTGTGAGCTATAGCGCTGCGATGGAGTGCTGGGCGGTGTGGAGCTGATGAGCCAAGCCCCGATTTCAGCCGATGAAACTTCGTCAAGTACAAAACAAATGGTGGGAACCAAAGAAAAGCTAAAGCTGGACTGTTCCGCAACTAATGCACAGGCGGCAAGTTAGTGGCAAATGGTAGGAAGTTCAACTTACTAGACAAGAAAGAAAGGAAGAAAAAAACGCGAAAAGGTTCAAAATCGTGTTGGCAAAAAAAACAAATTTGCAGGAAGCCGCTGAAAGGTCAAGAAACAACTGGCAAAACGAGCAGAAACAAAACCAATAAAGGCCGAGCAAGAAACCAAACGAACTAGTAAAAAAGTACAGCAGCGCTCGAGAGTATGCCACCGCAAAATTCCAAACATTATCAAGTACCGTTTGGAAATGATGCCAATTTTGTAAATCATCCAGGCGCTGCAGACATTAAGATACAACCAAGATCTCCGAAATTCCTCCTCGATATGCGGTATTTTTGCAACTTCTCGCTTGTCTCGCTCGGTATCCGTCCGCGTTCACGTCGATGTGCGGAACGGACACGGCAGGGCGAGGGGCGTTGGAGCCGCCCCCCGAAGGCGGCGCTCGAACGAAGCTAGTCGACCGAGAATTCCTGTTCCGCGAATCGCATACTTGGGCCGAGAAAAAAAAAAAACTCCTGACCAAATCCCTGGAACCAAAGAATACTTATATATATGTATATGTATTTGTTATCCCTTGCATAATCTCGTGTATGCCCCTTTGTGCTCCTTTGTTCTTCCCTTTTGTCCGACGTGTGTCCTTGGTGTCCTTTGTGGTCTTCTCTTCTGTGGTGCGTGTGGTGCAGCCTCTGGCAAGAAGAATACTCGGGTTTCCACACAGGCAGCTTCCTAGCCCCGTTCGTGCCCTAGATGTCCTCTGCTCCACGTCCAAGTCAAAAATATTGTCGGTGAGAGGTCGCACGAGTATAACCATGCTTGCTGTAATTGTCGACAAGATCCCTTATAGTGCCGGTGGAATAGAGTCGATTGCCCGCTATAGTGCTGTAATGCCTGTGAAATCGTTTGACACAGATGGGAACAAAGGGAAGCTAAACCATTTTTTTTGCGTTCTAAAAGGATCAAGAAGCTTCCGAATCTACCGTAATTTCGTGACGACCCGATCTTACACGTGACAATTAGACGACCTCCCCTGACCCCTGGTCCCGGGTTTCCCCTCCTCACCGTCGCGATAAAAACGCGTATTGCACGCGGGATGCCCACGTCCACCCAGGCGGACAAGGTTGCAGCAGCATGGGCAACACTTTTGGCAGGTCTACATTTTCTGCCCTACTGTAAGTATCCTTTCTCACATGCGTTAATAAGACGATCTTCCCTAAGCCATGACCTCTGCCCCCCCCTCCTTACCGTCGCGATAACACCGCCTACTTGACGCGGAACGCCCACGCCCACCCAGGCAGACGAGGTGGCATCAGCATCGGCTTCGACGGGACTGTCGTCGGAGGAAGTTCGAGAGTACATGAAGGCGCAACGGGTGTCTTCCCTGGAGGCCACGAAGCTCGGCAAGTTCAAGGAGGTCGGTAATCGCACTGTCGGTCGCACTGCTGTCGGTAACGAGCGCACTCGTGGTAGGCTTATAATATCCGGTATGCTGGCAATGGTGTTTTTTGCATGATTGGGCGTTTTTTTTAGAGCTTAAAAGTAGCACAATTGGGCTTTCTTTGGAGCAGCCCGAACGCAATTGGGGGAACTGAATGTCTTCTCCAAAGGGCGCAGAGCTGGGCAAATTCTCACGGAAATTGGTGGAACTGTCGGTCGCATTGCCGTCGGTAGCGAGCGCACGGACGCGTGCCACGGCAAGGGTAGCACCTAAGCATTCTGAGGCTCCGAGGCAAATTCTAAACTTGGGTCCAATATACAATCCCATGGGGTGAAGATGTAACAAACAATGTTGTCAAAAGCTCATCGGACCCAAAGAGATTGGGCAGCTCATCAGTTTAGGGGAAGCTCCTTGCATTAGGAGCCCCATTGGAGTTAGTGAAGAAATGGTGGTCTAAAAAGCGCGACCTTTGCCGCTACCGCTACCGCCACCGTGGCACGGCTCCACTGGTCGGACGTGCCGCATCTTTTTTGCCTGGGTGTGCGTCCGCTGTTGTGTGCGGTCTGTTTTTATTGTTTATCTGGTGTTCGTGCGGTAGTAGCAGTAGTGCAGTCGTAGCAGTAGTACGGCAGCAGTAGGGCGGGAGCAGCAGTAGTGCGGTAACGGCAGTAAAGCATTGCCAGTTATGCAGTATCGGCGGCGCTAGGGTATGTTCGTTAGCTTCAAGCCGGGTAGGTTTCAAGTCATTGTATTAGTCTCCCGACACAGAGTAGAGGCAAGTCGAGAAGTGAGCCCGTGTCGAGAAGAGCTCACAGTCTACCATCAAGAACGCCAGCCAAGTATTTGATGTAACTAGGTATCCCATATTAGGCCAATAGCCCGAACCGGCACGAAACTGATCAGTACCTGTCATGCTGGAAAATCCCAAATCAACACCCTCCCGGATTCTTCACAAGGCAGTGACGATTGCGCTATCAGTAGTAGTGCAACATGTGCGGCGCAGGCAGTGCAGTATCGGTAGTGTGGTGTCGGTAATTCAATGACATTGTGACAGCGCATGAGCAGTGAACTGTAGCGCGGTAGCAGTAGTGTAATACAAGTACTGCGGTATCAGTGGTGCAGTGTAAGTGGTGTCGGCAACGCCGTATCGGTACGTAGTGTAGTAGAAGTGACGCAATAGTATCAATAGCGTGGTACCAGTAGGGTGCCTCATAGTGTCAGCAGTGACGTAGGATCAGTAGCGCAGTATCATGTGGTGAGCGTCGGTAGGCAGTGTCAGTATTGCAGTATAAGACGTGCAATACAAACATCACTAGCGCAGTGTTAGCATCGTCAGCAGTGCAGTAGCCATACGCCGTGTAGTAACAGTGACGGCTTAGTATCAGTGGGGTGCATATTCCGTGGACGTGTCAGCGGTGTGCAGCATCGGTAGTGCAGTACAAGTATCAGCAGCGCTGTATTTTTAGTATCAGCACAGGAGTGCAGTAGCAGTACGTAGTGCAGTAGCAGTGATGCAGTAGCAGTAGCGCAGCATCGGTAGGGTGCAGCATCAGTAGGCAGTGTCAGTACTGCAATATCAGTGGTGCATTACGAGTATCAATAGTGCAGTGTTACGCCTCGTAGCGTCAGTGGTGCAGTCTCCGTACACCGTGCGGTATCAGTGACGCCGTATTATCGGTAGGATGCATCATTCGTGGGTATATTCAGCACGGTGGCATCAGTAGTGCAGTATAAGTATCAGTAGGGCGGTATGAGTGGCATCAGTAATGCAGTATCAGTAAGTACTACAGTAGCGGTGATGCAGTATCAGTAGCGTAGTGCGTCAGTAGGTTCAACCTCAGTAGCGCAGCCAGTGGTGCCATGTCGGTGGTGCAGTATCCGTAGTGCAACGTGAGTATCGATAGCAGAATACTGGTAACGCAGTATCGGTGTTGTGTAGCATCAGTGGTTAGAGAGTGTCAGCAGTGCAGTATCAGTAGTGCAATACGGGTAAGTATCATTCGTGCAGAGTTGGTAGTAAAGTAGTAATGGCAGCGCAGTGTCAGTCATACCGTTATTAATAGTAATGGTGCAATATGTGCAATGCAGTATCAGTATCAGTACTACGGCAGTGCCAGTAAGACCATATGAGTAGCGCTCACAGGATCAGCAGTGCAGCAGTATCCGTGGTGCAGTATCAGCACATCATAGCGCATTACCAGAAATGCAGTATCGCAGTATCAGTATCGTAGAGCTCGCGACCGAGGAGGGTATTGTCAATAATCATTAGTACGGTTTCAGTTTTGCGGTGTCAGTAACGCAATGTCAGCAGCACAATACCAGTGCAAAGTAGTAGCAGTAGCGTGGCAGCGTTACTACGAAGTACAATAATACCAGTAGCGCAGAGTCAGCAGTACAGTATCGGTGATGCCTCAGCAGTAGCCCGCTATCAGTATGATAGTGCAATACAGTAGATGTGCATCAAGCAAGCGCGCAGTATCAACAGTCCAGTGTCGTTAGCGTGGTATCAGCAGTAGCTGTGGTGCCATATCATCAGTAGTGTAACATCAGTTGGAAGTGCTATCAGCGAGTATATATTAATAGTACACCATCAGTATACTCCGGTATGGTGCAACTATGTACCTGGTAGTAGCAAAACGGTTCATGGTATAGTATCAGTGTGCCCTGGTAGTACTGCACTGCATCAACGAAACAGTATTCACGCATCCTCACGTCGTTCGCGGCGCGCTCTCCCCTCCCCATCGGCAGGCGGCGTGGCGACTCGTGGTGTACATTTGGCTCGTGGCTTTCGGGCTCAAGAAGTCCTACGGGGAGGTTTGGTTTATAGACCCCTTCCTCACTTGGTGAGCTGTCAATAATTGCTACAGAGTGGTAGTGGGTACTCGTAGCGGTGGTGGTGATGGCGATGGCGGTGTTGGTGTTGGTGGGGGTGGTAATGTTGATGGGGCTGGGGTGGTGGTGTTGGTGTCGGCAGTAGTTGTGGCGTTGGCGGTTATGTTGTTGCTGGCGGTGGTGGTGGTTGTGTTGGTGATGGTGGTGTGTGGTGGTGGTATGGTATACGGATGGGGGTGTTGGTGTTGGTTGTGATGTTGGTGCTGGTGGTTGGCGTGGTGTTGGTATTGGTGGAGGTAGTGCTGGTGACGGTGGTTGCGTTTTCGGGACGGGGGTGGTGGCGGCGGTGGTGTTGGTGGTAGCGGCGACGGCGGTGGCGGCCGCCGTGGTGATGGTGGTTGTGTTTATGTGTATGCATGTATGCATGCGTGCGTGCAGGTAAAAACCCACGCAAATGTATTCGTTCCTCCCGCAGGGACAACTGGCCTGAAGGCAACCACTTGGCGGGGCTGGAGCTGTACTACCACTGCGCGATGGGGGTGTATTGGCACTTGATCATCTTCCAGGTGCCCAGACTAACACGATGCATGGCGTGGTGTGGGGTAGTGTGGTGTGATATGGTGCGGGACGCGCCCTTGATCATTTTCCAACTCCTCGAAGTATCATAGTCTAATTCCAAGTGTTTTGCCGCCATATGGGAAGCCCCGTGCTACAAGGGCTAAGGTTACTCCTTTTGACACCGCGGCGAAAGTATCCTACACTAAGTCCAAGTGTTTTGTTCCTAAACACGTGTGTGCAGTTGTAAAGATCACTGTGTATTTGCCGCCGCTGGTATGGCCCAGCTTAATCTTTTTTAGACATGAGACAGAAACATCACAGCAGTAATGACGATCACAACATCGGCTGCACGAAGCAACGCAAGCTATATCAGGGGATGGTGACATTAAAGTCGGGGCCACACTGCAAATGTTGTACGTACTGCTGCGCGCTCACTCTACGCGGATGGTAACAGAACTGTATCGCACAGCCTTAACAGCTTGCAACTAGCGCAGCCGAAGTGTCACACAGCTTGCAAAGTTGCGTATCGTCCACTCAAATTGGACGAACCAACAGCTGACGTTACTTGAAAAAAGAACAGAAAATTTGGGACTCTACGGTTTCCTCCATCTCACAGCTCACGTGTTTTCTTTTTTCATTTCGGTCAGAAAACGTACACCTGGTATATCGTGGTGAGAATCGCTACCTGGTATGCCTTGGTCGCTAAAGGGCTAAGAGCCGTGCCGCGGTAGCAGTAATACTATATCGCTTTTAAGCGCAACCGCTTTTCATTGACGGAGCTCTGCAACTGAGGACCTATCAATTCCGTTACGATTTTCTATGTTATTCGTTATATACCTGTATAATCGCATCGGGCTTCTAGATTACAAGATTTTTATAAATCGGATGTTGGGTAAGGTATAAACTGTCGATATATTTTGGTCTGCATAGTGCCTGTTTGTAGCAGTGAGCTTCAACACACGTATACTATCAATATCTGATTGAAGCGTTTAACATCCGACATGGGGGTACTCCATGTGAAAACCCCAGGAAAAAATGGTGTTATGATACACGTACCGCAGCACTCGCCCTAACTTATCATTCGCTCAGCGTCTTGGCCCGTGTGGCCTGCCTTTGTGGTCCCTGTTCGTTGTCGGACGCGTTTGTGATTGGCCAGTTCTTGGAGGCGAGGCGGTCGGACTTTCTCCAGATGTTAGTACACCACGTGGCGACTCTCTTCCTCCTTACGTTCTCGTGGCTTACCAGGTAAGAGTCATTATTAACACCTGCACTACTGGACACCCTTTTGGGGGACGAAGTTACTTGAAGTTAGTGTAGGGAGGGATTTTGGGGGTCTAAAGGGGTTATAAGGAACGCCAGAAAAAAACATGAGACATGACGTTTTGAACTTACCGTGTTATGGTGTGAACGTCAACAGCACGCGTTGTAGGTGGACGATGAAAAAGTCAGCAGTTGTAGATGATGCCTTGCGCGCCTGACTTTGTCCTCAAAAACGTTCACAGGACCTTGGGGGGCAAACTCATCGGTGCATCCAATTATAGGCAGGGGACGAGAGAAGAAAGGGGGCGTGGCCATCCCCCGACCGTCCCGACATTACCGGAATGCGAGGATCTTTGGCCATACCACTGCAGCTATGTATGAAATGAGTGTACCCCCCCCCCCCCCCCCCCCCCGCCCCCGGCCCGCCTCCTCCTGCCTACTAATAGACTGTATACCTTGAAAAAAAAAAAAAAAAACTGTCGTACTCCTTCTCCCCTTGTACTCATGGTAGCTCTATTGAAAATCCACGCTCGTTTATTTTGACTTTTCCCTACCTGTGCTTTGCTGTTTTCCTTTTGAACAGTCTGGTCCGAATAGGCTTGCTGATTATGCTTTGCCACGACGTGAGCGACGTGTTCCTCGAGTCGGCTAAGCTCTTCAACTACGCCCAGAAGCGCTTCCATTGGTGCCACGTGAGTAAATCCCTGTTTTTTGCTACGAGTTGATACGTCACAACATCCAACTACCGAGATAATGCAACCTTCTGCCCTGCGCATATAGTCACCGTCCGGGTTTGCTGGGCTTGCTGGTAATGACTGCGGCAGCGGGGACGGGGGTGGGGGTGGCCGGGGCGGAGGCATGTCGGGAAGAGGGGTGGCTGGCAGTGCGTCCCCGCACACTCTACTGGACCAAAGACCTACAGCGATTCCCGCAGCCGCCTGAATGTGTCCGCCGCTGGGTGGGTCCATTCGGGCTGTGAGTTGGCTGGGACTTGAAGACTGATTGAAGTTATGATCACGTGGATCCGCTGAAAATACGACAGAAAAGCAGAACAAAAAAAAACGAAAAATCTTTACCCGTCAGTCGAGCTCTCTTACACGGCTGCTGTGTGCGTGTGGTGCTCTGTTTTAGCCTGTCGACCAAGCAACAAGACTTTTTACGAGTGAGCGAATGTAAACAGCAAAAAAAGTAACGGCCCTCTCTTTTCTCTATAAAGCATGGATCTCCGCACCTATCGTAGTAGTGTTATTAAGCGAAGTAACTGACATCGATGTTTACTTTTATTCGTGCCGCAGACGCGCCAGTCTGGAACAAACACGGAGAACACCACAAGTTACCGGGCGCCCGCAACTAATTCAAAAACATTTCAACTCTAATAGTCTACCAGGTATTTTACTAGTCGGCGACTACTGTAACAATAGTCAGTCAACTTACAGCCCTACCGGTGAATCCCCTTGAGGAAATTGCCAGGCAGCAGACGGCTATTTTTTAGGACGCTTTACAGCATCGGTCACATGAAGCAAGGCCAGGCTAAAAGTTTTTTTTTCGGTCAGTGTCTTCGGCTTAAATGCAGGGATTTGTGTGACGGCAACACCCGCGCAGCCAAATGTTATACCATTTGTTTTGGCGCATACGATGCCAGCGCAGCCATTCAACAGTATTCCCATCGTTTTGCTGCGCACTCTCACCGTACGGTGGGCCCAATAATCGTCGTTGATCTCACTATTAATACAACAGGTACATCTATCGCCCGTTTCCGGGGACAACGTCGACCAAGCACATTGTGACCCTCCCGGAATGCCACCATTCACAGCTCAAGAGTGTGTTTGCGATGTATTTTTATCAACTTTGCATTGGGGATTGGGTAGGAGTTGGGTAAAGTTGCACTGTACGCACTATATATTATAATTGTACTTCTGAGGTTCCACACTTGAAAGAGCTTAGAACGAAAAAACGCTGCCCAATGAAAAATACCATGGCCTAGGCATGTAATGAAAGAAAAGGGCCCATTATTTATTTTTTTCCGACGATAGTATTAGTAGGTTAAGGGGCTCCGTCATTCAGAAATCAAAATTGCCAAAAAATGATATACCTCCATCATAGAACGCGTTACGGGTAGGAAAATGTGTTAAGAATAGTGTTAATAGTATTGAAACCGTCGAACGTCACAATCCAAGGCCAACCCAACCAAACGCGCGAAAAATCAGCGAACCATTAGGTCAAGAATACGTTTTGCTGTCCTTATTTTTAATTTTCAACATACTTTTGTTCGTGGGTTGGTCGGCCTTGGGTTTATGGTGTTCGTCGATTTCAACACTTTTGGACACTTGTTGTTTTTTCTTCAACCAAAGGTTGGAAATCGCAAACACCCTATTAATGAATTTCGCAAACACCCTATGAATAAATTTCGCAAACACCCTATTAATGAATTTCTCCATGAATTTCTCGATTATTTGATGGTTGAAGTGCAAATGCGTGCTGTTTGATTGGATGGCCTAGACCAATCACGAGGCGACCTACCTGCAATCTCTCCAAGATGGTGCATTGTTATGATATTGCCCTGGGAGCCTACTGTAGCACTACTGTAACAAGACAAATGATGCAGGATGAGAATACGGTATACAAAGGGCTTCACATGACTTTAAAGGCATGTGCGTTCAGGAAAACGGGCATGATGCATTGTTTCATGCTTTTGCAGCGCGTTTAGTGCTTAATAACTATCCGTGGCTAGTGAGATTAACACAAGAGCTTCTATAGTACAAGTGAGTGACCAACGTGGAACCTGCCTAGTAGAGAGACCTGCGAGAGGCAACAGCCCCCCTAGTCGTATAATACATGGCGTTTACATACCATAGCTGTTGCTGGGAACTCCGTGCAGTATCTGTGCATGTGGTGAACTCGTGTGCGTTGGCGGTCGGCGCGCGGTTCAGGCAACTAAAAAGAGACCCCTTGTTGTTGGCACGGTCAAAACTAGCAGGTTTTTCGCGGGTCATGATTTCGATCAGCGGATCTTGTAAGGAAGTTGCCAAAATCTCGAGGGCTGAACCAGGAGATGGCTCGAAATCTCACGGATCAGAAAGGGGCGGGTCATCAGTTTTTGAAATCTTACGGGTCGGGTCGGGTCATCTCAACGCGTGAGTAGTGACCCCACCCGTGAAATGTGCGGAAAATATACGATGTTACTCGTATAAAAATAAAAATACACTCCAGCTGTGAGGTCGAAGATTTTATTATATGTGTATATATGTACAAGTATAAATGATATAAGCATTTGGTCTTGAATGTGTAGGATTGCTCAGTCCCACCAGTTTTCCGTTGACAGCACGCCGACCGATGACTATGGGATGTTGTTATATGGGCTGCCCTTGGAAAGGAAATTGAACCATAGGAACTAACTTTCAACTTCCGGTCAGACACTCGGCGTTTTGCCGGACTTTATTTAACCAATGCTCTTGTAATAGAATCGGGTGCAAATATTTTCATATTTGGTGTCATGGAGGAGGACACGGCTTTTAGTCTCTCAACGAACGTTTTTTTTTGTTTCTTTTGTTTACACTCTTGGCGTGTTTTCTAGTGAAATGCTCCCCTGAGGCCATTTCTTATACAGTCGGATTTGTCAGTCGAAAACGGCAGTTTTGGACTGAAGCCCAAATGGAGCTTTCTTATACAGTCGAAAAAGGGCTTTTTCGACTCAAATTTTTCAACTGAGTTTTCCAACTGGGGGATCCGTTTTAGTCTCTCAACGAACTTTTCTTTTTTTTTTTGTTGACACTCTTGCGCGTGTTTTCTAGTGACATGCTTCCCTGAGTCCGCAGGACAACTTTTTACTTGGTATACTTAACATAGGGGGTGTTAATCAATTTTCGAGCCGCGATGACTATACCGTAATTGTGTAGAATATTTCCGTTGTGCTTTTTTGGTTTACAAACATATTTTTTCCGCAAAAATCTGCACAATTTCCAGCACAGTACAGGCCTATGAATTGAGCTTTAGGGAAAGCGGCACACGTTCGGGACCAAATGTTCTCCAAGTTCGCAGTCGGTCTTTGAAGAAAGCTAACGTTGGGCCCAATCTTTTTTTAACAATAGGAGCAAACCACTAAAACGTATGCCTTGTTGTGTTTCCCGTCAGTATATACCTGAATTTTGGTCATTTTGCAACCCTTAACCTGTACAAGTACATTGCGGCGCTCGTTCTGTTAGGAAGGCGGGGTTCCGTTAGAGCTTGGAATCGGTCGGTATGCCAATAGTTGGCATTGTCGGCAAAGTTATATGTTAAATAACATCGTTGGCGCGAGAAGTCGCACTTTTTTTTCGTGTTGATCAATACACGGCCGAGTTATGTTGTGTCGGAGGCGTTTTTGGGGTTGAAGAATGCGACAAGAGTGATCCGGCAGTAAGCTTTCGCCAACGTCAACTATCGACTGCGAAGGAGGAGCAGGTTCGGATCAGGAGGTGTGCCGTTTTCCGTAAGGCGTGTTTCCTGCCGCTAGAGTTAACGTATACTAGAAAATACTATAGCTTCCGCAGAAAAAAAAGAACTTACAGTTTTTTACTCGAACAATCAGCAAAAGCACGCAGCAAATAAACGTGCCCGGAGTGGCCCCTCAAGTCGCTAGTTAACGGGGGGTTTGTATCAGGTTGCATTTTTTTTTTTTGGGGGGGGGGGTAAACGATATACTTCGTACATTTTTTATTGATGTATGCTATAAAAAATGCTTCAAGCCAGTAATCAAATTACCTTCGGGAGAGATATTACGTTACAGTAGCGGCTACGGTTTAAGAAAGGGTCGGTACAAGCCAATTTCTCTCTCTTAGATCCGGCTTTCTCTTATACCGTCTCGGTTACGATTTAAGAGAATATTCTCTTATACCGCAGCCAAATCGAAAGCGCGCCAGAAAGAGACGTTGTTGTCCGAACTATATGGCGTAGGAGGTCGTAGAGAGTGTATCATTCAATGTCGCGTGACGCAGCAAGCGTTACCACGTCGGGCTACCTCCAAACACCGCTCATTCTCCTGGTTGGCGAGCACGTGGACCCAAGTACGTGGTGCGCTTTTGGTGGATCTGCGCTTGGAAAATAAATCATCGTCGTGTCATGCGATGCACATTTTGCACGTGGACACGCAAAGTCGGTACAGTAGTGGTTTTGTTGTTTTATAGGTGTGTTTCATGCTCGCACCTCTTCTAGAAGGACAACACGAGGCTACGAATGCACCAGCACTCAAGAAAGACGCACCCGTTTACACACTGCACCCCTTCCTCCCACCGTACCCTCAACACAACACCCTCAACCTTTCATCCCATCGATTTAAACCCACGACAAAACACGAGTCAACGAAAAAAAAAACTTCACATTATCAAGACATCACTTGCCCTACAAATAACACAAACCCAAGAAACTAACGCTACCCTCGCGACCTGTCAGCCTGAACACAATCTGTGTGTGTGGTGTGTGTGTCCACGTGGTTTCCAAATGGTTCGATTTAAGAGAAAATATCGGAAGCAATAGGAATTCTCTCTTAAGTCGATTTTGATTGGTACAAGCCAATTCCCCTCTCTTAAATCCGTTCTTTCTCTTTAAAAAGTTATCTTAAACCGTAGCCGCTACTGTAACGCAATTTGCGTCCGTGTTGTCCTTGCTGTCGCAGCTAGCGGCGGATGGAATTTTCTTCGCATTTGCTGCAGTGTTCGGACTGTCGAGGCTCTATGTGTTCCCAAAGTACATGGTCCTGAACGTGTGGCATACCACCGCGCTGAGCACCATCCCGAGACTGTTCTTCTGCAGCCTGTTGTCGACCCTGCTGGTGCTGCATGTGTTCTGGTGAGTGGGGTGTGAGTGTTTAGTCTGGTCTCGCTTTTTTGTACCAGCTACCAAGATATTGAGTTTTCTATTTTATTTTCTCGTGTTTTTTGTTTTTTTTTCGTCTTTTTGGTCTGTTTTGCCACCCGAGGTCAGCTTATGTACGTCGGCGTCTTTAATAGCAACAGTAATAGAAGCATGATTGTTAAAAAGTGTTTTCTCACCAGTTAGTCCAGTTTTTACTGATTTATGCAATTTTTCTCCTGGTGCTAAGAATCCGAAAAGTAAAAGGTGCGGCTTAGACGCCAGGTGAGATTCTAACTCACGACCTATACCACCCTGAGGGAGAATCATCGCCAACTAGACCACTGGCGCTACACATGGAACGCGGACACCCCTTGGCGCTCCTACGTCAATCGTATGATAGCCTGGTTGATTACTCCCTTGGTTGTTGTCTGTTGTTGTTGATGTTGGTGTTGGTGTTGATGTTGGTGTTGGTGTCGATATTGATGTTGGTGTGGATGTTGTTGATAAGTCGTCTCCTTCGAAAATTATTTATTTACTATTAATATTATACTGGTTGTGTACCAGGTACTCGTGATATTTCTTTCGCCTGTGAGTGTCGATTTTCCGCTGTTTTTTACTAACCCTTTTTAGATTTGTCTCGGATTAGTACATTATTGCACATGTTACAAGGTTCCCCATCGGGATGGAGTTGACTTCATATCCCGGGCGCGTCTTAAGTCGAACAGGTAGAACACAGCCTGTACAATGATACTTCATATGTATGAGGGCGGTTCGTGACGAACACACGAAAAAAAAACGAGAATCGTGACCAAAAATGAGCTGCTGCTTTTGCTGCTGCTGTATGCTTTGCGTACCTGGTATGAAGTCCGACGAGGTGTGCTTGCATGTTGCATTGGGCGTGAAACTCTCGTTGTCGTGGCCCGGTCTCCTGCTGTGCACCAACCACACACACATACACTTGGGGACCCCCCCCCCCCCCCCCCCCCCCCTGTACTCGTACTGCGTGATGCTCTTCCTGTTTGTTGACGATTGGGGAGATAGCAATCGCCGTTTTGTTTGGTCGCTGTGTCGCCATACTTTAACCAAGTCCCGAAGAGTCAAGGCCGTCAAGAAATGCTCGACCGTGCGCTTTGTTTTTGTCCATGAGTGATCGTCACAAGCACGTCCGCTTTGTTCTTGTGTACAGGCGCTATCTCATCCTACACCTTGGTGTCCATGTTCATCCGTTTGCACCTGGTAGATCGCGGCTCGTGCCATGGCGACTGTGGTGATCGCGACGATTTTGGAGGCTGTATTAACGGATGTTAGACCAATCTGTTTCCAGGAAATTTCTTTGGTTCCGTGCTGTATGGATAGGCTAAAATAGGCAAGGTGGCGGTCTGGTGGTCGAGGAGGAGGCAACTATAACCCCTATAACCCTTGCATCATGGGGTGATTGAACGATTGGATGATTGGATGCTTTGGATCGTCAAGTGCGGCCGTGGTGGGTGCTGCTGCTGCTGTGCTTTTGCCGTCGTGGATGCTGTGCTTTGGAAACACGCACCACCCATGGAATGTTCTCGTCTAAAACCCGTTCATATGTGTTCCGTCAATATATACCAGGTATTTATTGCAATGCTTTCCCGTCAGCCGGGGGGTAGAAAACAAACCAAACAGACTCTCCGCTTGTGGACCTATGGAATCTTCTCGTCTGAAACCCGTTAATATGTACCTGGTATCCCGTTCATGTGTGTTGCGATATTTTCCCATCAGCCGGGAGGTTGAAAAGAAACCGAACTGACTCTCCGCTTGTGGACAGGTTCTATGATATCTCATCCGACGCTTGGTGTACGTGTTCGTCGTGCGATGGTGACTGATCGACGCGACTTATTTGTTTCCCATCGGTCGGAGAATCCAAAACAAACAAAAAAACTTTTTTTCTCTTGTCAGCAAGTTCTATCTCACCCTACATGTGGTGTGCATGCTCGTCGTGCGATAGTGAATGATCATCGCAACGTGCTTGAAACATTTTTTTTTCCGATCCACCGGAGCTCAAAAATCTAAACTTCTTCTCGAAGGTTTTTTCTTCTCATGAGTGACTTCCACCGTCATCTACGCGTGGTGTATATGCTTCCTCGTGCGGATGCAAATGACCATCGCGAGTTTTTTCCCATCGGCCGGAGCATTTAAAGAAGAATAACGTTTTTTTTCGTCTCGTGCGTAGGTTCTATCTTATCCTGCGCATGGTGTACATGTTCATCTTCCATGGTGTGGAAGAAGACATTCGCAGCGACAATGAGGAGGACGAGGGAGGGGAAAACGACAGTCATGCCCGAAACGGACACAGCAAAAAAAACGGAAACGGACTAGGTCTTAAGGGGAAAAGAAAGCAGACGTAATGTTGGTCCTTGTGCTCCGTTTGGTGGAAGGTCTTCATGGGGAAAAGCAAGCAGGCGTGATGCTCGTGCTTTTGCTGTGGTTGATGGATCGCCTTAGTTTCTTTCAAACCTGCAAATAGGACCCCACAAGAAGTCAGACTAGTTCTTGTCTGAAAAATTGAGGTGAAGGTCTAAGAGAGTTGAGGGGAACGGCGAGGTGACGTGATGCTGGGGCTTATTTTTGCGATTGGTTAAAGACCCAGAGCGAGCTGACTTGGTGCTTGTGCCGTGATTGGTGCAAGGTCTTAAGGGGAACAACAAGCTGACGAGATTTTGAAGCTTGGGTTGTGATTGGTGGGAGGTCTCAAGCGGAAAAGCAAGCGGGCGTGATGTTGGTCATTGTGCTATGGTTGGTGGAAGGCCTCAGCCTTTTTGCTATTGTAGTGCAAAAATGCAAGAACGACCCCACACGAATTCCGAGTAGTTTATCCCCAAAAACGTTGATGAAGCTCTAAGTGGGGGTCAAGGGGAACAGCAAGATGGCATGGTGCTGGTCGTGCTTGTGGCGTGATTGGTGAAAGGCCTCAGGCAAGCTAACGTGGTGTTGGTGGTGCTTGTGCTGTGATTGATGGGGCGTTTTTGTACTCCCTCAGAACCGCTCCCATGTTTTTTGGGATGCATTACTTGACCTTAGTGTGGGATAATGTTTGCAGTGGCAAAAGGGTTAGGGTTATTAAACCCTTTTAACCCTGACATATGAACCCTGATACAAGGGTTAGTAACCCTGGTAACCCTGGTAACCCTGATACAAGGGTTATTACACCAACCCTGACTATGAACCCTGATACAAGGGTTAGTAACCCTGGTAACCCTGGTAACCCTGATACAAGGGTTATTACACCGTGGTTGCAGCTCTTTTCTAGCTAACCTTGGTACAATAACCCTGGTACAAGGGTCCAAACCCTGGCATATGAACCCTGATACAAGGGTTAGTAACCCTGGTAACCCTGGTAACCCTGATACAAGGGTTATTACACCGTGGTTGCAGCCCTTTTCTAGCTAACCTTGGTACAATAACCCTGGTACAAGGGTCCTGTTACAAGGGTTACATGTTACATACCAGGGGTATGCCCCTTTTCCAACTCCTGGGCTTGCGACGCTTTTCCAACTACGAGGTACGAGGTACGAGGTACGAGGTACGAGGTACGAGGTACGAGGTAGTAATTGCTCCCCAGAACAGGAGTGCCGTGCTAACACGGGTAGCAGCGAGTTTGGGGGAAATGTTTTCGGTCGCGTGGCGTCTGCTCTTGTGACCCGGGTTCAGTTGTTAGTACACCGGCGGAAATGCCGTTGGGACCGTTGCTGGATTCCGTCGTCGCGAGATAGTTATACAGTAGCTAGAGATGAAACCTCGTTTGATGTATTGAGCGAAAAGCCGACGTGAGGAGCACTTGTTGTTGCCAGTAGGTCACAGTAGGCGACGGTAGGTCACAGTAGGCGTCAATAGGTTTATGATGGGTTACAATGCATGACTGTAGGTGACAATATATATGCATGTATGACATCAGTAGCAATACACAGCAGGTGGCAATGCATAGGACAGTAGGTGGCAGCGACAATATATGACAATGGTCACAGCAGTAGGGGCTACCATGGTGAACGGACATGCGAGAAACGATGGGGTTTTACTATATATACCAAGCGGTTCTTACAATTTCGGAGAGAGTTTTGTGCCAGGTATGGGAGTGCGTTCATGGCTTTTTGTGCACACGGTCTTGCCGTCGCCAAAGCCTAATCGCGGTGCCGCCTGACTGAGTTGCTGCAGCAGCCGCTTAGATGAAGCCGCAGCGGGCATCGACATCTTGGCGGTGACGGATGCTTTTAGCGCTTCGCTCGACGCTGTTGGATAGTGGACGGGGGTGTACTTACTCCATGCATAGCCGCAGTTGTGAGACCTGAGACCCTCGTACGCCTAAAATGCCGGGACGGAGCACGCACGCCGGGAATTCGCTGGCCAGGCAGATATTTGCTTGCACCAAGCGCGAACCGCCGCGAGGTGCTCGGCGAGTCGAATGAAGGTTGAGCTGCATCCTACTAAGAACCACTTGTGAGGCAGCCTTCGGCGTACTTATTTGTTCCTTGCCTTAGTCATTTGACCACGCTGTTGGATAGCGAGAGGGGGGCGTGTTTGGGCGGGGGCTGGTGACGCGAAATGCGCGAAATGCTTATAATTTTTTTTTCTTCTCTGCGTGTGTGAAACCTGGTGGAAGTTCCAGTGAATGCTGTGAGTATTGTTACGTTGTTTTGAAGGACTACGTCGTGTCCTACTGATCTCGCGTGACGTACTGGTCACGAACAGTATGTCTGCTTGTGTTGACGTTGAAATCCGTAATAGGGACATCCCTTTTGAACTGCACCCATCCATGTTTTTGGGGATGGATACAGTCCTTGGATTTTGCGTGGGTGAAGCTTTTTGCAGTAGTACTAAAAGGGTCAAGGGTTGGGATCCTTTCGAGCAGGTATTATAAATGACGATGCGTTCTGCACTACCAGGCAGGGTACATTTTTTTTTGTTGGTGCTGTGCGTGCTTAGTTGGTGGGTGGGAGTGCGTGTTTGAGTGCAAAGGGAAGCGGTTCTCAGCATTGGGGCACGACTTCAATTATACACACACGGGAGCTCTGCGTGGTTGAATAATAGCTGCTTTTTATAGGTGCCCGATAATAAGAAATTCCATTATGAACATGTCAGGCTATTGTCCACCAGATAGATGATCTTGGTGGGAGATGTCGACATCGAACGAATCTCAAAGCGAAACCCACTCGGATATAGCCTTGAGGCCTTGAGCAGAGGAGGGGTGCAGGGCGCGTCACCCACTGACCGACCGACGTTGACCGTCCTTGCCTGGTCGTAGGTATAGTCGTCTGGTCGAGGTTTTGAAAAGTATTCCTCGCAGTGGTTCGGCACACACAGGCTGCTGTGCTACTGTATGGTATTCACCCTCATGGAACACCGACTAAGACAGCTCCAGAACGGATGAGAAGCGCGGTAGTGCGGTCTCACCGACCGTCTGGGGTGAACGACATGCGGCACGATTATCAATAGTATTGTGGAGTCTATTGGCATGATCCATGCGTCGGCACTCAAACAAACCACCCTACCTTGCAATTTACCAGAAGGTTTCAGCTTGACCGTACTTGTTATTGGGTTACGCCAGGTGTCGCGGGTCTCGTGCACGGGTTGATCTTCGGTACGCGTTGAGTTTTTGGTCGGTTGTTCCCTACACGAGCCCACTTTCTCACTCCTCTTGTTTTCCTCTTGGACACCACCGATAGCAACACAGCTGGTCTTGCTGAAAGCGCCTTTCCTTGCATCACCCGTTTGAAGCTGCAGCGCGCGAAGCAATCAGGCGGTTGACTCCGTCCAGCTGTGCTTGCCTTGCGTGGACTGTTTGACGTGACTCAGCAACCACACTACACGCCAAAATGAGAAAAACCCCGCTGATAGGTTTTGAGCCTCAAATCGCGCAACCACTGCAAGGCTGCGACCCACGAAGTACGTCGAGCGAAGACTATCTGAAGCCCAAGCTGCTGCTGCTTTCACTGCTGTGAGCTTGACCACAGAGCTACCAAGCAAGACTGTCGTAATCTCATCTGTAGCTGCTGCAGCGAGCTGCAACTGCACGAACCCAACATTTCCCTCTCCCACAACTATGCCAATAGTGAATATTGTCGTCATCTCGGCTCCTGCTGCTGCAAGCTTCAACTTCGCGGATCCTATTTCATCCCCTGCTACAGCTACGGTAAGTCCGGGCATCAACGGGAGCGGCTGCGCCCGGCAAGAGCTGCGGGAAAACAGCAAGCCCCGTGGGCCAAAGAAACCTGGAACAGGAGGTAGGTGGCATCGGGCAGAAGAAAAAATGCTGCACCCAGCACAGCGACGCCAAGTGCTATATACCTGGTACATGCGCGAGAAACTCCTCGCTTACAGGTGTGCAGGTAGGGCGCGCACAGCGACAGCGACTGACTGTGCTCAGCACCCAAACCAGCCCCGACGACACCGAAATGAAAACGGCGATCGATTTTGAAGAATTTAGTAACAACAGCGACGACGATTACGATCAGGGTTGTCACCTTTAGGTCGTGGAATCTACGCCGCCGGATCACAACTAGTACCTGGTAGTTTTTTTGTAGGGTTTCTGGAGAAAAATCAAGTTTTCACGGGGTCGTGGTTGCATCATACCAAAGCGGGGTCGGCGGGAAGACGTTCAACGGGTTCGATGCAAACATCAGTGTTTGGGATTGCGGAAAAGACACCTTTCGGAAATCATTACATCCCTGTTCGGCGGGACCTCCAGAGCTCCCGAACTCGCCGCAGCAGCATCGTGGGGCTGCTGGGGAGATGTCTTCGGGGATCGGGCCACAGTAGTATCACATTTTTTCGGATTTCCGGGTCATAACTGGAGTTGCCGCTTTATCACACACCATTTGCCGCTGCTGGGACATCGTTTCTGGGGTCGCTGGACGTATTGGTCGCCATTTGGGACAATAAATGTGAACATGTTCTTCTGACGTCGCTGCACCAACACATTGTCATAATTTTAGCACAAAAACTAAATTGCCGCCGATGGTTGTTGTATGAATACGAGACAAAACGTTTTAATCCTCCTGCTTATCATTATCATCACCACCACCACCACCACCACCACCATCATCATTACGTTTTCCTACCGTCGTTGGTCTGTGGACTCATAACCTCGGAGATGTCTCTGTCTGTCGTCGTGTAGTACGACGGCGACTTACAAAAACGTTCATTCGTCCATCAAACACGTTGCAATAATAACAACCAACATCTCAGTCTCCGGAAGGAAATCAATAATACTCGTACGTAGGTTGGGGGGGGTCGTCGTCTGCTCGCTTGCTGCTGCAGCTATCATACTTGCTTGTTGCTTTTTAAGATCAACCGACTTCTTCGAAAGCGTCGGTCAATAGATAAAATACCACTTACCTGGTACCTGCTACTACGGTGGGTTGCCACCAAACGATAATAATGATAGTAACCTGCAAAGGCAAAGCAGGAGAAGGACCAGAGGCGCCGAACATCGTGTTCCACAAAAAAAAATAACCACACTACAGCAGCACACCAGACTACCAGCAGGAACCAAACAGTACACAATGAATGTCGGTGGGACAGTTTAGTAAGCTTTATCGCTCACGGTCAAAATCACGGTGTACTATATATAGTAGTAGTATAGAATAATAATCATAGCAGACAACATTGTGCCGTGCTTCCACGTGACCAAATTTAGTCAATCAACCAACCAATCAATCAGTCATCAATCAATCATCAATGAAACGAATCAATCAATTGATCAACACGGCTGACGCGATTCATGTACCGACTAATCTTCTACCATTACATACACAGTACTACTACTGACTGACTGGCGCAACCGAAAAAATAACCGAATCCGCCCCGCACCCGGAAGAGTCCATCTCCCGCGACAAAAACAATACAACATTTCTTCCGGCCCGGTTGAACGCAACAACATCAAATCACCAGCGAGTAGCGGTGCGGTGGCGCAAGGCACACGTCCCCTCACCGTATCAGAAACACACAAAATACTGTACCGCCGGCCTAACCAGCCCATACTCGCTCACACACTCACACTTGCACGTACGTACCGCACGCGTCGTCAGCCGTAAGCACGTGGGAGCAGTCACCCACCCCGATAGAAAAACCCACCCAACCGTTCATTGTCCAATTGGGAGTGTCCAGCCAACCAACCCAAAGCTATAATCAACCCCCCACCTGTAGTTGTAGCAGTGGTACGTACTGCAGAAAGCCCGCCAGTTTTGTCCGGCATGGTTCCCCTCTCTTCTTTCTGCTCGGGGATTTTGGTCACCCCATCCGACGCGCACACTACGTTTAGTATGCTAGCGAGTACCTACCTGGTGCGATAAAAAATCACCGGTATGACAAATATCATGCCGGCACTTCGTTCGGTAAGGCAAAAAAGAGGGATCTATCACGTACCATCGTCTTGTCTGAAATAATAATATCAACCATGCAAAAGAAAAACGTGGCTGCCCGCCACCCTCCTCAAGTGACAATCCTGCAGCGTCGCTTACACCCCTTCCTTCCAGCGATCAATCCATCCATCTATCGATCAATTATTCAGCCAATCACTCAATCCATCGAATAACCAGCTAAGCCATCAACTAAGCAATCAATCAAAGGAATCAACCATCAATCAATCAATCAATCAATCAATCAATCAATCAACAAGCCGATTAATCAATCAACAAATCAACCAACAAAGCATTTATTTAACCAAATCAATCAACGAACCAACCAACCAACCAACCAATCAATCAATAAATCACTCAACCGGTCGAATAAGCAACCACTGAATGGGGGTCAACCGAGGCCGGGGATACACCGACCAACCGGCCGACTCGGCTCAACCGCCGACTGACCGATGATGGTGATATTTTCATTAGCTAATGACGAGTTTCATTATGTAATGGCAACATAGCCGCATGTATTTAAAGTCAGCGTCACGGAAAACCTCCACGTGCGTGCACAAAAAACCCCATTCAAGCCATTAATCAGCCGACTATCATCGTCGCATCAGCATTATCATCATCTCATCAACCCGCTGTCTTTTTTGCTCTTTTTGTCTGCTATTTTTATTCCTTTCCTTCCACGAATAACATGAGCAAAGTACAAGAAGGATTGCCACCGAGCACAGCACTGTTGACAAAAAAAAAATCAAGAGGCGACGATAAGCCAATAAATACCCCCGCCCGGGGGGTGGGTACCCCTCCCTTCCTCCCGCCCTCCACCCGGTCCCCATTGTGGCAAAGCCTCCTTCCCGAAAAGCAGCGCTTTCGCGGCAGCAGCTCAGAAGGAGCGACTGCGCGTATAAAAAAAAATTGACAACCCGTCCCGACCCGACCAATGAACATAGAGGCGAGAGCGCAGCTTCTTTCGTAGCTGCTTTGCTGCCCGCCCGTGGTGCACGTGAGTTTCTCCGTTAAGCTTCAATTGCGAAGGAATCAAATGGATTGATATATGGGCGCATTGCGAGAGGAAAACAAGGGGGCAAAAAAAAAAAACAGAAAACAAATAACGGGGGGGGACAAAGGGAAGGAGCAGAAAAAAAAGGCTAGAAAGATAGATCGTAGATAGATTGATAAGCCATACAACAGCTGTAGCCATAAAGGACAGACAAGACAGACAGCAGACGGATACAGACAGACAGACAGACAGCGGTCCCAAGGAATTAAAACGCTCCTGTACGTCTAGCCTCTCAACAAGATGAAGCCGATAAAAGCGTCAAAATTCAAGACCGCAGACCCCTCTCTCCGACAAAGTCAAAAGACTGTTATCACCACCACCCACCACCCTCATCGCTGTTGCTATCCTCGAGAGTTCGGAACCCTCCCCCCCCCCCCCCCCCCCCCCCCCGCCAGCCCGCGCCCTCCACAAAAGAGAGACTACGACAATTGACACAAATCAATCAACCAATCAAAATGACGAGCCGACAAAAAGTCAACCAATGGTGATGCAATTTCTTGCCGTGGACAAAGAGTAACCTCGTGCGCAAGCAGAGCCACCATCCACCCATACCGCCGTCCGACGCCAACACAACTGGCTCGTTGTTCACCACCCACCCCCCTCAAATACGTTTGGCATCGCTGCTACACGCACCATGAGAGCAAGCGTGATATTTTTTTCGCGCATAGTACAAACCGCGCCCCCTCCTACGCCCTCCTCCTCTTCCACCAGCTCTAGCAGGGCGACACCGTCCAAACCAAACTGCACTACAATAAGTAAGCATCATAGGGTAAAAGAAACAAAAAAAAAAAGCTTTTCATTGGTCGATTTGCTTCAAACGACGGCAATAGACCAGGAGACGCTACCAAAACTAAATCTCACCCACTCACCCGCCCACCCACCCACCCACCCACCCCACCCAAATGGAAAGAAAAGGGGATAAAACACACACAACCAAAATAAAAAGCGCGGGTAAGCACTGCCAACCTAACGGAGGCAGTCATACCGGCCCGGCAGTATATCCAACACGGTATGATACTAGAGCAGTTATGTCGTACTTGTATAATATACTACGTACTGCACGGGTATGATGTGTTGTAACACCTTTTGCAGGCATGATCTTGTCAGCGGTAGCTAGGGGTGGAAATCAGAGGCAAAAACGAAATCTAGCAACAACAGCGCCTGAAGCGCACGCACCTCAGCTCCCTTTCTCCCCCTCCCTCTTTTCACTGGGCCTGTTTTCTGCTGCCGCAACAGAAATAACTCGCATCTCATCTCCGACACAACTATCCCAATTCCTCTCGTCTCCTCCCACCCCAGCCAATCAATGGTGTCAATACGTGGTGCACACAGCAGCAATAGCAGTAGCACCAAATGAGTCGATCACACACGGCCAAGACGACGATTTCACCAACATACACCGCAAAAAAAAACAGCAAATAAACCCTCTCCCCCCTCCCCTTCCCATTCCCGCCTCCGACCAGCAGCGATCAAGTTTTTACGCACAGTATACACCACGATCAATGGCTGACAAAACAACAGGCCCCCCCACCGCCAGCAACGCCGCTCAAGAAACAAGCCATCGGGGCTGTGTAACCCTACCCGCCCACACACCCGCATTTTCGCTGGGCGATATATCCTAATGGAGAGCAGGGCCAAACCTCTCGATGGGTCGATGCGACTCCTGAGCCGCGACGGCGACCCCGACATCAGACAGGTGAGAACCTATTCTGCTCGCCTTCCTCTTTCTCGTCCTCTCGAGGATGGATGGGGTTGGAATGGAACGTTCCTTATCCACCCGACCAGACCACCTCCGGTTTAACCCGCCGGCTAAACAACCCGAATTATGCTAACAATCTGACGTTGACTACCGAATTTGGCTTGACCCGGATTCGTTCGGAAAAGTTGACGCACTAAACCGAATTCGGCTCAATGCGTATTCGACTAACCCGTCGGCTCGAAACCGAATTCGGCAACTGTTGTAGTGATTTCGGCTTAACCCGGGTTCAGCTTACGAAATTAGCTTAACCGAGTTCGGGTTACAACCAAAATTCGGCTTAAACCGGATTAAGCTCAATCCGTCCGCGCTCCTTCGACCCCGTTCACACATTTTTTCGGACAGAAGGACGAGCAACAAACAAGACAAGAGCCCGGTCTTGTTTGCCGCACCTATCCGCCACGCCTTCTTGGGGGCCGCAAAGGCCCCCCCACCCACCCACACCCCCTCCCCACCTCCCACCACCCCGCCCCTGCCGACTCCACCCCACCTCTGCCGATCCCTACAATAGCTGAGCGAGGTGCTCAAAAACAGTAGCGACGCTGAGACGGGACGGGGGGGGGGGGGGTAGAGGGAGTTTCAGCGAAACTCGTCCCGCAAAAACACGCCAAGCAGGGCTTGCTAACGGGAAAAGGTACAGCACTACCAGCGAGCACCACCACAAAGGTACAGCACCACCAGCGAGCACAACCAGCGAGCACAACCATCGAGCACTATCCACTATCCAACCGGGCATGGTCCGCATACCCTTTTTGTACACGTGAACCCTCCCCCGCCCAAAAAAAACGAAAGGCGAAGAGATAAAAAGTTGTGTCAGAAAGACCCCCTTCCACCCGCCCCCGCCTCCCCCCCCCCCCCCCCCCCGCCCCCGCCCCCCCCCACCGTCTATCGAACGCGGCCCCGACGGTCGCTCGGCAATCGCCTCCAAAGTACATGAAACCCTTGAATTGTTGTTGGCACCCTCAAGAGGACTGCCGAGGAACGACCATACATGCAACACCAATCCGTCTCTGCTACCACCATCGCTATCTTTACCGGCACTGCTATCGGCCACAGCTACGTGCCGGCACTGGCACTTTTTCCGCGCTGACTACTGCTAATATCAACGAGCCTGGCAGCGTGCGTCCTGGCCAATAAGCACGTTAGCAAGCAAGCAAAGAAAGCGCAGAACGCGCCGCAGACACGCACCCCTCCGTTTTCAAGAGCGGCAAGACATAGTTTTCTCGAAGGTCGAGCAAAGCCAATCGCAACAACCTTGAACATACCACCTCACCACTCTCCACCACAAGCTCACCCTGTCTCAGCCACGGGTAACACCAAGGTCTCTCGCGAGAAAACAACAGCAGAGGGTGTTGAGAAAACCACGGTCGCTCCTCCTCCGAGCCCCGGCGGTATAAGCCGCTGGCCGGCACATACAGTGCCCGCGGTTCAGGTTCACCGGCACAAAAGTGCCGCCGGTACGGTTCACCGGTACAAGCTACCGGTACAACTGGTACCGACGGTACAAACTACCGGTACATCGTGTACCGCTGGTACAACCTACCGCTACATCGGGTACTGTCGGTACAAGCAGCTGGCACATAGGGTGCCTCGGGTACGGTTTACCGGTACATCGCGTAGGGTACCGCCGGTTCCAGCAGTCGGCACATGTACGGTACCGCGGTACGGTTTACCCGTACACCGGGTTTCGCCGGTACAAGCAGCCAACACACTACTGGTACACCCGGTACCGCCAGCCGGCACATCTCGTACCGCCAGCACAAATTACCGGTACATCGGGTATCGCCGGTACAAATTACCGACATATCGAGTACCGCCGATACAAACTACCGGTACAGGGTACCGCAGGTACAAGCAGCCGGTACATACGAGTGCCGGAGTCACAAGCAGCCGGCGCCCCGCCAAAGGATAAACGCGAGGAGCGACAGCGCAGTGCAAAAACGAAATCATGGTAAAAAAAGCGAGAGAGCGAGCGCGCAAAACTTTTATAACTCGCCCCCATAAAAAGAAAAAGTGCGAGAGAGCAAAAACAAAAACAAAAAACAAGAAAAAACTAACGAGGGGGAAAAAAAACAAAACAAAAATCAATTCCAAAGAAAAAACCCTGCCGCTCCACTCCATGCGGTAGGCAGATCGTGCCACACACACCAGTTTCCCCCCACCACCCCCACCGCCGACGGCTATCCTCACCGTCGCTACCCTTGGCTGTCTCGTCTACCCCCCCCCCCAGCACCCCCTCCTCCGCCCCCACCACCAACCCCCGCCGCACCCGCACCCGTCCCCATCATCGTACCCCATCCCAAAGCTCCGCCCGTCGAACCATGCGCCGCGGCATAGGCAGGCGTCAACCCCGAGTCGCGCCGGGCTACGCTACCAATGTCATCTCCCGCCGCCGCTGCCGAATCGGAGAGGTCCCCTTTCTGCGATCCCAGTGGAGGGGTTCGCCAAGGAAGCGACGCCGAGATAACGTTTGCACCCCCTCCCCCTCCCGCACCTCCGCTCCCGCCCACCGCCGCCGCCGCAGCGCCCGCGACACTGCTGAGCTCGCTCCCCCCGAACGCGTTAATTGACGACAATCCCGAAAATCCCGAGTACGTGGAGTGACCCGACACATTCGAGCTGAAAATTGAAGAAGCGTCATCGTGGTTGTTAGCTAGGGAGGAAGACCCGCCCCCAGCCCCAGAGGAAAAGGCAAGCGGGAGGGTGGAGGGGGGGCTTCTGTTGGCCGCGCCCGCGGTGGTGGGGCTTCCCCCGCTAGAGAAATCCCCAACCCCCCGTACCCCTCCTCCTCCTCCCCCGCGGGAAGAAGCCCCCGGGGACGACGCCCGCCGTCCGTAAAGCTGCTGCTCGTGCCGCTGGCGAGGTTGGAGAGGGGGGGAAGTCTGGCCAACTTGTCTCTGCTGCTGCTGCTGAGCTGGCGCATGTGTGGGGAAGCCCGGTGCGGCGTGGTGCTGGCGCGGTCCTGGCAAGGAGAATCGGCCCTGCTGCTGGTCCCCCGTCTGTCATGGGAGTGGGGGGGGGGGGAGGGAGGGAGGGAGGAGGTGAGTCGCCGATAAACGGAAAGGGCAAGTAGCCCATCATTACCGTAGCAGCAGACGTCGCAATAGGCGGGCTGTGGCCGGCTGCCCGATAGGCTGTGGCCGGCTGCCCGATAGGCGTGGGAAGCATGATGAAGGTAGGTGACTTGTCGGGGTTCACTGAGATCCCGTCATATCCTCAGGACGTCAGTTCGCCCCAATTCGCTTAACTTGGCCTACCTTAAGTTTGCCTCTACTCAACCCAAGTCCAGTTCTAGTTCGCGTCCAATTCAGAAACAAGCCAAGTCGACAAAAGCCAAGCCAAGACAAGACAAGTCAAGCCAAGGCTAGGTTAAGGGATGGCAGGGTAAACTATTAATGGGAAGGACATCGTAAGCCGAGCCGAGCCTAGCTAGGCCAACTTATATATTTTCTGCCAAGCCAAGCCAAGTTTCATGTATATTATAAAAATAAAAATACACTCCAGCTATATATTTTATGTTTTCTGACTCGGTATTTATATTTTCTGCGAAGCCAAGCCAAGCCAAGTTTCACATGTTTTCATGTTTTCTGACTCGGTCTTGCTTACCTCGGCGGTCGCGCCACAGGAACGTGGGATCGCCAGAACCATCGCGCTGCATCAAATTAACCGATCAGCACGCCAGCCGCCGATTCGTGCAGGAATCGTTAACTGAATCGTTTCGTAAACCGTTAAAGGTCAACGAAAACGTTAACCGATTCAAGCTAACGTATGAACTGATTCGTAAAGCGAGACGGTTAACTGGTTTGAGCCGCACCCACATTTTTAGTTTGGGGCAAAGCACTTCCAACTTGGGCGCGGGCTCATGTCCCCAGCAGTAAAAGGGTGAAGCTAAACCGCGAGGAGAGGCAGACCGTTACCACTAGCCGCGAAAGTGATCCGTTCAAGGGTCACCATCAAGCGAATCTGTTACATTAACCGTTAAAATACAATTGTTGCGAATTAAACCACCATCAAATTTAGCCCTCAACATTTACCGTCAACATTCAACCATCCCAACAAAACAGGTATCACACAAAGCGGCCACATTAACCATGAAAAATAACCGTAAAAATTGGCCGTGGTGAAAAGTAACGAACCTGTCCCGGAGACGTCCCATCGCGCTGGAAACCACCACCGCTACCGCCGTTGCCGTCGCCCACCCACTGCCTCGCACCGCTCCCCCCCCCCCCGCCCCCAACGCTGCCAGAGCGAGGCGCCGTAGCATTCGGCGAACCAGGAATAGCACTCGTGGAGAAGCCCCCCGGGGGGGTCTCGAAGGCGTTGTGGTGGTCGAAGGTCTTGGACGGCGGCGAGCGGGTCGAGTGGACGGAGCCACCAGTTGATGCTTGTCCTCTTAGTGAGGTGGAAGCGCTGTAGGATTGCTGCTGCTGCTGCTGCTGCTGGGTGTTGGTTGGTGTTGTCGTTGTCGGCGTTGTTGTTGGCGGTGTTAATGTTTTTGTCGTCGTTCGGTGTTGTCCGCGTCGACGGGTCGGGCGCGAGAAGGGTTCGGGGTTCAGTTCGGGTCAGCGTTAGCCTATCATAGCCGAGGACACAATCATCGCTAACCGAATATACGAGGTGTACCAAATCCACACCTGACAGCAGGCCGCAAACGAAACGGCCGTCAGTAAGCGTTGACCTGGTAACTGCTATCATCCCATATGGGAGCCGTGTAGATTTAAAACAAAAAAAAACGACCGCGATATTTTCAAGCCTCCGCCAGTATGTAGCGTGAGCGTGCAGCGGTACGACTAGGATCGTGCTGTCCCTGTCTCCTACGACTCCTTCCATTTTGAAGCTCGGACAACAAATTTATCATGCCGAAACCCGTAGAGGCCAATGCCGTGATCGTCAGTTTTCAATTTTGGTCATAATTTTTTTCTTCTGAAGGCCTAGAGGGGCGAACAACAGCTATCATAAGAGCTATCATAAGAGCTATCGTAAGAGCTACCGTAAGAGCTACCGTAAGCGCTACCATAAGCGCTACCATAAGAGCTATCATAAGAGCTATCATAAGAGCTATCATAAGAGCCATCGTAAGAGCTATTATGTGATCTATCCGCTAGCAACCAACAACCTACAGCTAGCAGTGAACAGCCAAAAGAGAGAACAACAGCTGACAATAAGAAGCGAACTAACAGCTGAAAAGCTTAACCGACAGCCGTTCACAGACAATAAACTACACTGGGGGGCTCTCTATAGTGCCGGTTGAATAGTGCCGTTTCTCTTTATAGCGCCGGTTGAATAGTACCACTGCGCTATATAGTGCCGGTTGAATAGTGCCACTGCTTTCTATAGCGCCGGTTCAATAGTGCCACTGCTCTCTGTAGTGCCGGTTTATTAGTGCCAATGCCCTCTATAATGCTGGTTGAATACTGCCACTGCTCGCTACAGTGCCGGTTGAATAGTGCCAATGCCCTATGTAGTGCCTGTTGAATACTGTCAATGCTCTAAGGTGCCTATTGACTAGTGTCACTGATCGATATAGTGCCTGTCGAATAGTGCCACTGCTCTCTATAGTGCCGGCGAAATCGCTTGGCACGATTGTAACTCCGTATCAAGTAACCCTATTCCCAAAAGCGCCCTGATTTTGGGCTTTTGCATATGCCGACAAAAACGGGGGGCCCTGTAACACCGTTAATACCGTTAATACCGTAAAAGCTAAATCATAGATGGCGGCGCTATATTTTATTTTCAAAAATTGACAAAATACGATACACTCCAGATGTGAAATCGAAGATTTCGTCGAACCTCATCTTTGCAAGCTGTGTGCGATACTTCGATCGCGCGTGTTACGGGGTGTGTATGTATGTCTTCGGGATATATCAAACACAGCCAACAGCGGTCCGCCACGCGTAACCGGTGACAGCTAACACAACCGCTGGCAGCTAACAGCGTACAGCGAACAAAAACGAAAACCACGGAAAGGGGAAGACGGCACGCGGCTTGAGTTATAAGGTATTAATCTTAACGAAAGCTAAAAAGCACGATTCCTGAAATTTTAAAAATAATGAAATGTCGCGTTTTCAAAAAAAAATCAAGTTGTTTCTGTCAGAATCCTGACGTCAATTTTTATGGGAGGTTTCGAAAACTTTTCAAAATCAGGATTCCTCACAAAATGTGACGATTCGCGAAAATGAAAGAAACACCATTTCTTAGTCATGAGTCCTGGCACCAGGTGTTCGTTAGGAATGACCCTCACCGGAAGGAACTTTTGCTGCTGCTGCTGCTGCTTGCGAGAGGCCTGAAAGGGGTTGTTGAGGTACCCGATGCCATCCTGCTGCTGTTGAGAACCGTCTCCACTGTTCATGTACACCGTCAAAGGAGCACACATCGGCAACGGGAGGGAGGAACGGAGGGAGGGATAGACGGAAAAGGTCAACCCGAGCAAAAAAAAACGCTCAATTCTCGGGCAAGCAAGCATGGGTAGGGGACACGTACACACACACCTGTTTGGCTTCACTACCTGTACACATTGCAAAATGTATCCGGGTGTACTCTGATGTCAAGCACTACGGTTTTTCGCCGAAGCTCGTGTGAAGTCACGAAGCACTTAAAATAGAACCCACCTCCAGACCACCCTCAATCTAACCACCCACCCAAGACCACTTACCCAAGCCCCCCACCTCGTCAACCCAATCCCCCCCCACCCACCCATCAGCACAACCCACACAGCCCACACAATCACCCCTTGAACCAATCCACCCACCTACGCCCCACCTCCATCCCGTCCCCCAAACAAGTGAGCATATTTCCAAGTACAACTCCACCCACCCTGGCCCCTACCCCGCACCCCAATCCCGCCCCTATCCCCCCTACCCGCCACCCCCCACCCCCCACCAACATAAAATTCACGCACGTTTCGAGCACACCACCGTTTCGCGGTAAGTCGGCCAAAGCCACTGCCGCGCTATTTGACGAAGGCGAGGGCACCCCAGCCGCGGCAGCCGCGTCGCCTGTTACCGGCGTCCCCCCGGGTGTCTGCGCGTTGCCGCCCCCGCCTCCGCCCCCGCCCATACCTCCGCCTCCACCCCCAGCCCCGCCGCTGCTGCCGATGGCACCCCGCCAAGAGCCCACGCCGAAGAGGCTGTGTTCCGAGCCTAGCCTCTCCCCGTCCTAAAAAAGCAAGAGCAGAGCGAGCGAAAAGCATCACGTATCAATCTGTGTCCCTAACACCGCGCCGAGAGTTTCCAACCTTGTAATAGCCACAAAAAAAAAACAATGAAAATACACAACATGTAAAAAGAAAATGACAGAAAAACTCGATAAACAAATGCATATCCTTTCGTGTTAAACTCTGCGACACTCTAAAAACATACACACAACACACGCAAAACACAGAGACGGCGTGGGTACACCAAAAGCATCATGCATCAATACACTGGTACACTATATTCACTACTACGTGTATTCATAACCCAAACACACAACACCCAGAGATGGCCTGGGTACACCAAAAGTATCATCTACCATGCGCATTTATCCATGCTGATCCATACCTCGTTGTGCTCCGACGGCGCCTGCGGTGAGAGAGCTAGGTCATGCGGCTGCGGATGAAACGCTCCCGTCCAGATCCCGCCTCCCAGCAGCCCACTCCCGCTCCTCCCGGACCCAAACTGCGGAGACCCCGCGGACCCCAAGTCAGACCCCCCCCCAACCCCGCCTCCTCCTTCTCCACCCCCAGCAACAGCGCTATCCCTCCTGCGCCCAATCACCACCGGCCCTCCCCCGCCTCCAGTGCTCCTCCTCCTCGACGGCGCGCCAAAGCCTGGCGCAAAGACAGTCACCTCTTCTTCGTCCCCCGACCCCCCCGGGTCGCTCCGGAAACTGCTACCCCTGTCATTTTCCGCGGCCCAGCCACCCCCACCGCCTCCACCGCTACCGACACCTCCCCCGCTACGCCCGCCGGGGGCACTCCAAGCTCCAAAAGAGTGGGTGTCGTGGGCACTACCGTGGGCGCTCCCGGGTCCGCTAGATCCCGAACCCGACCCGTGGTTTGACACAATGGACTGAACTCCAGTAGGGGCAGGGTTGTAACCTCCCGGGGCCCCCGCCGGAGGGGCATGCCTTCCCTCATAGTACCGCATCCCGCTGTCAAGGGAGTGCCGGCTACCCGAGACACTGGCAGCATCCGAATGGCGGCTGCTGTAAACCCGAGCCGAGGACCCTGACCCGTGAATCCCCCCCCCGGGGACTCCTCCCCCCCCTCCCCCGGCTGCCGCTGATCCTACCGTAACTCCCGTTGCTTGCGAGTGCACGCGGTGCAGAGGGGGGTGGAAGGAGTGACTGCCGGAAGGGTCCAAGTCTCCCGCCCCGCCTCCCCCGACTCCGAAGGCAGGCATCATCGGTTGCGAGTGCTGGCGTGTGTGCGACGCTGGCGCTTGGGGGTGGAGGTGCTGGTGGGAGCCGCCTGGGACGCGGAAGGTGCCGACGCTGGAGTTGCGGGTGTGCTGTGGTCGCGCTCCCGGAGCTGCTGCCACCAAAACAAGAGAGGAACAAGGAGGATCCAAAATATGGGTTTGGAAAATGTAGTGGAAAGCGGGTGGGGAGGGATGACATAACGAAACGAAACAGATTTTCTACATCCTGAAAAAAACCATGTACCTAGACTCGTGCGACCAGTACCGTGCGACATGAAAAATACGCAAAAACAACGTGAACGAAGCATACAGTATCAACAAGGCAAGCACGTTGCGCGCCATCATGTGCCACACACATAACGGTACAACGCAACGGAAATGACCTCGGATTTGAGCAACGAGCCATCGTCTTCAAAGCACGTCATTGCCAACAACACCTCAACCGGACCCACGGGGGAACCACCCATCTTCCACTCCACCCACCTCCAAGACCACTCCCCTTTGAAGAACGCCACCCTTCTCCGTCACTTCCCCCTCCAATACTACCGCCGCTGCCGAAGTACCTCGCGCCGACAGGCCCGGGTCCAGACAGCGACCGATTTCCCCGTTCCCCGCCCCCCGCACTGAGAACGCTTCCCGTAGCGCTGCCGTGAGCGCTGCCCATCCCAGGGGGGGCGCGGCTGTGCTGAGAGGAAGGCCCTTGCTGCCTCAGAGCGATTTCGAACGGCCGACCATCGTGCATGATGCGCCCGCTGCTGGCGGTGCTGCTCTCGCTGCGCCCGCTGTACTCGGATCGGTCTCGGTGGGACCCTCCCATGCCCGCCAGGTCTTCCTCGTAGCGGAGATCTGAGAGGGTGGACAACGGTTCTCCGCTGACTGCTGCGGCGAAAGCTTTGAGACCGCGGATGCGGACCGAGCCTGCGCAGTCGTCGGGGACCGCTGGGACAGCGGGTCCGTCCATGGCGTAGCGCTTCTTGTAGAGGTCCGCTAGAGGGAGAAACCTGGGAGGGGGGGGGGGGTAAAGGGAGGTAACACGAGGGCGGGATAGGCAAGGTAACGGAAAGTAGGATATGATTAGGATAACATTTAGGGTAGGGTAGGGTAGGGTAGGGTAGGGTAGGGTAAGCGACTGCTGGGACTGCCGGTGCGTCCATGCCGTAGCGTCTTGTAGAGGTCTGCTATGGGAAGGAGCCTGCGAGGGAGGGGCGGGGGCGTCTCGGGTAACGTAAGGTAAGGCACCGTAAGCTGACGTATCGTACGACAACACCACGTTAGTTAACATGAGGAGAGGTAACTCGAGGAAACACAACAAGACAAGACAACACAAGGCAAGACAACATGAAATGAGGTACTGAAGCTTCACACAACACGTATACCTGGTACCTACGATCAAAACACATGAAAGTCAAGTACGTTCGAAAAGACCCCAAGCATCAACAGACAACGAACACAAGTATCCATCACAACTGCCTTCATCCATCTATCCATCCATCCATCCATCCATCCATCCATCTCTCACCCTCTGAGCTCCACGTGCTCCTTGAGAGGGCGACGCCTTCCAAGCGGGTCTCCCGGGAAGGCATCGGCCTGGTTCGTGGGGTCTTGATCAGGCAAAGTCGCCGCCAGCCTCTGTATCACCTCCCAAAACTGACCCCGCATTTCCGCCTGAAAACACAAGAGCAAAAAAATGCACGAAACGAAGCAAAAAAATGCACGAAACGAAGCAAAAACAACAAACAATAGCACGAGAAGCACGAGAGGAGGGATTGAGCGGTTGAGACGCGCGGTGTCGTGTTGTTCCAGCATTACGATGTGAAGCGGCACATGCGGTCAGAGTTTCAAACGAAGCGTAACAATGTAACAATCGCAGCGGCGCATTTTGAAGCGACGCAAGCACCAGACCAAGAGCACAAGCAACAAGCACATGAGGACCAACAAGCAAAACACAATAGTAAGAGCAACTAACCAAAATAACAAACAACAACAACATCAACAACAACAACACCAATAACAACAACAACTCACTTCCTGAACAGCAACGCTAGCGTACGCCTTGCGAACAACCCCAGCACCCCTCCCACTCGTGCTCCCGCCGCTAACCGACCGCTCCTCCTCCGCAAGACACAAGAACTGCGATCGCGCCGTAAGCCAATCACAGAACAGAACCACGGGCCCCAGCAACCGAGACCCCAGCGGCCTCGGCTGCGGCTGGTTGCTCGACGGCCGGCTCTTGCTATCCACGCCGTACACAACCACCGGGGCCGGCGGGTGCTGCTGAGAGTGGTGAGGGTGGCCATGATGGCCATGATGCCCATGGTTCCCATGCATCATACCCCCGTCATTCCCCCCATGGCTTCCCCCGTGGCTCCCCTGCCGATGGTGCCCCCCCCTCCCATGCCCGCCTCCTCCATGCTGAGACCCTTGCGAAGGATGGGTAGGCTCCTGAGTCCGCACATGCCGCCCAATTTGCGCGGAAACCCCAAACGCCAATGCTAGCGGGTAGGACAGGCGCGCGTTGCGGCGCACCTCTTCTGCCTTACTGGCCATGCTAGCCGCCGCGTCCGCTGCCCCCGCCTGCGTCCCGGTGCTACCCGAGTTGCTAACCCCGTCTATGCTGCTACCGCCTCCATCCGCGGCGCTTCCCGAGTTCGAGAAGGAGTCGTCTCGGGGATCAGACGTAGAAGAGCCGGTACCGGCGGCGGCGGCAGCGGCAGCGGCCGCAGAAGAAGAGTCTGCCACGTGGGTAACCGAGAAAATGCAGATGACCACCATCTTGAGTAAAAGCGCGTCGCCGAAAGCGGAGTTGGACAACAGGGTGCGGAAGTCCGCGATCGCCGTTTCGAAGATAGACGGAAAATCTTCCAGGTCCTGTTCGGTCGAGGGATGAGAGAGGAGGTGGAGGTTGCGGTTTAGACTTGGAAGAGGCGTTTCGGTTGGGGTGAGGGTGATAGTTGGGGGTGGCGACGGGGTTTGGGTTGTCGGGTTGGAGAGGGTGTATGGGTGGCAATTCGCCAACAATATTGCATTACTACTAGTGTCCAGCTATAAAGAAGCAACACAATCAGCAACGACACGAGCCATGAGTATCCCACCACGAGTTGGGCGCAACCCTACCCACTACCAAGACTACCATGATATGATGGAGTGCTTATTGCGGGAGATCCGAAAATAAACCTCAAGTATCCTTGTATACCAGGTACGTCGACGGCTGATGTCGTATCTTTTGAATAACAAGACACGCTGCACTGAACGGGGACTAATACTACCAACACATTAGCACGAACACAAGCAACACACACGCAATAAAATCGAGCAGTACACGCAATAAAGCGACCAATTAATAACGTGAGGTGGTCGTTCTCTTCTTACCTCCGCTCGGCCGGAGAAGACCATGCCGTGGAGCCGGACGAAGCGCCGCAAGAACGACTTCAACAAGGCGCCCGTGTTGCCTCGTCTGCCAACACGTCGTGGTCGTGGAGGGGGATAAAAAAACGAACGGAACGGTCGGCCGGGCAACAAACAGAAAGTGTGAGGGAGCGCAAGGGGGCGGGTGCCATTTGTGTCAGGGTGTGGTTTGTTCCAGACTACGATTTGTCGAGCACCTAACCGCCCCCCTCCAAAGGGCGCGTGGCAAAAAGACAACACGACGACAAAGTCCTATCACGGTCAGAATGAAAACCAAACAAGGGCAGGGGTGGGGTTTCTGTACGAACTACGGAAGGCACAGCAACCACCGCTTTTCTAGGGGCCTCCATCTCTCAACCATCGTTCGACCATGTCTCAACCATCGTTCCACCAGTATCTAGGAGGGTGCGTATAGCCTCAACCCACGACCGCATTTTCGCACGCAGGGCATCCCCGGATAAGGTTAGGTCTTAAACCCTTCACAACTGGAAACCCGTTTTTGGGGACAAAATTACTTGGCTTTAGTATAGGGAGGGGTTCGGGGGCTCTAAAGGTGTTGACAATCGAACTCACCCCCCGGAGCCCTTCCCTTTCCCCTTGCTGTGATGCTGCGTGCCACCCCCACCACCCGACGCCAGCTCTCTCGAAGATCCCGACCCCCCGGGGCCAAGACCGTCCTTCCCCCCCCCGTCCACCCCCACCACAGGCATCCCAAAACCCTTCTGCTTGTTTTTCTCGAACAGCAGCGTGAGGTTCTCGTGTGCCGTCTGGAACGGGCTCTCGATCATCAGGCTTCGGCAATAGCGGTAAACCGAGACGCACTCCGCGTCCGTGTAGGTGGCCAGCACGGCCAGCTGGTTGTGGGGGTTGCCGCTCGTGGGCAGGACGGCCAGCGCCTGGCAAAGGGTAACACGGGGCAAGGGCAGGGGCAAGGAACAAGGGTTAGAAACGATGGGGTAGGCGTAAGGCTAACGGCAGCGGAGGGTTGGCCGTGGAGGGTAAGTTACAAAGGTACGGGTGGGCGTAAGGGTAAGGGTAAGGGTAACGATACCTGATATGATATACACGGAGAGAGAAAATGCGACACAGGGCCCGCATGTTCGTCGAAAAATTCGAACGGAACGACTTGTTACGTTGGTTCAGTTTTTTCGACACTCACGAGCGCATCTACAGGAGCAAACAACTTTGATATGACGTTTCAAGGTAAAACGTTGAAACAGCCCCCGTCAACCGTTGACTATTGAATACCTGTACACATGTGTGATACTTCATCGCGGGCTGAACCCACAAACAAATGAATCACCAGGAAACACCTAACGTGTACAGTATGCGCTTTTATTTCTAGACAAAACACAAACAATGAGACAAGCAGACGACGAGATGACGATCCCGCGACCTGATTACACGGCAGTGCGACGAAACAGCAGCAGCACCAGCAGCTGCTCCCGACGCGTGCATTTCTTGGCAGACATAAAAGCCACAATACTAGCTACACAACACTCAATCCCAGTGACCCCACGAAAGAAAATGAAGAAAGGGTGTACCTGGTATCACATCATTTTACCGGGGTATTCCATCCCGGGTCCCTACGAGTACGGCACCTCATTATATCAGATCTCAGATCACAAACAGCAGCAGACGAAAGGAATCATGCTTCTGTACGAAAACCAGCGCTCTCTTCAGAAAGAGCTGTGCTGCGAGCTGCCACCTCTCCCCACCCCCAACTGTTAACATCAGCCAAGAACCAAAAGTAGACGAGAACAAGGTAAAACGAACAAATCCAAAACCAACACAGCCAACACACCGACGCAACCAAACACCGACACGATGAACCACAACCTAAAAAATCGATAACAACGGACCATTGCCAAGCACAACCAAACACAAACGAAAACCTCCAAAAGGCTTGTCTCGTCGACGCAGTCCTGAAGCACACCCCAACTATGCCCCCAAGGATACCTCAAGCATGACCCACGATACCCTAAGCACGCCCCAAGACAGCGAGGCCACCCAAAGCGGCAGGCGAACCCACTAGCCTGCCCACCCACACCCATCCAACCATCCTCCACCCACCACCTACCTACCCATCCACCTGCTGATAACACCTCTCAGCACTGGACGCGACCCACTACACCACCCGCCCGCCCACCCACGCCCCCACCCGCCTTCCCACCTGGTGGTAAAACTCCTCGGCGCTACCTACCCACAGTCATAGAGCCACCTCCCACCCACCCACCCATCCGGCTCGCCAACCTCCCCACTCCGCCCCCTACCCGCCAACCTACCCACCCACCTTACGCATACAACTACCCACCCGCCGACCTCACCTACCAACCAATCATACCCACCCAACTCCCGCAATCACCACCCCCCATCCTAAGCACCCACCTACTATACCGACAAACCCATCCACCCACTATACCCACCTACCAAGCCACCCAGCCACCCACCTGGTGATAATACCTCTCAGCGCTGGACCAGTCCTTAACAGTGTTCTCTCCGTGCAGCTCCCGATACCGCGCAAGATCCCCAAGAAAGATAAAACACCGGTTGATACTCAACACCACTAGCTTCAACAATTTCGTCCTTCGCTCGTTCCCCCCCGCCCCCCCGCCCCCCTTCGAATACTGGTGCTGCATAGCCTCGAAACGCCGAAGAAGAGAAGAGTAGAAGTCCGTTGCCTCTGTTAAGAACCTAGCGAATGCCTGGCAGATTCCGTGAAGATGCTCCCGGGCTTCGAAGGCCTTGGCTCTCTCCAGAGAAGCCGCGAGGTGGGCATACTTGCGCAGGCGTTTGCGGAAATCCTGCAAAAGAAAATCATCGGTTGATTGGTTGGGTTGGGGTGGGTTGGGTTGGGTTGATTTGATTGATTGGGCGTTCGCGGAAATCCTGACAAAGCAATTTCATTGGTTGTTTGGTTTGTTTTGGTTTGGCTTGGCTTGGCTTGTTGGGTTTGGTTTGGTTTGGTTTGGTTTGGTTTGGTTTGGTTTGGTTTGGTTTGGTTGGGTTGGGTTGGGTTGGATTGGGTTGGGTTGGGTTCGGTTGGGTTGGGTTGGGTTGAGTTGAGTTGGGTTTGGTTTGGCCTCGTAGTCCTTGGCTATCTCCAGCATAGATGTCGATTGACGGTCTAGTTTTGACCCGTCAAGGCGTTTTTGGGCTTATCATACTAGTTATAGGGTGTGGAGTTCCTTGACGGCTGTACTTGACGGCTCTCCGTCATGGGGCAAGAGTGCCGTCAACCCACATATTTGGTGCCCAGCAAAGCCGTGAGGTGGGCACACCTGCCGAGCCGTTTGCGGAAATCCTGCCTGAGAAACTTCATATTCATGGTGCGGTTTAGTTTGGTTTGGGGTACGAGTACAAGTACGAAGTTTCATTGGTTTGTCCGTTGGTCTTAGTTTGGGTTTAGTTTTGTTGGGGTCTGGTTTAGTTTGGACTGGGTTGGTTTGATTGGTTGCTTTTGGTTTGGTTTGATTTGATTTGGGTTGGTTTGGCTCGGGTCGCGTTGGCTTTGGGGTCTGGTTGTAGCTCCCGCAATCGAAGCTTAGATTCACACGCAGCTCGCTAACATGAGTTTCGACAAAATCCTCGATCTAACTAACAGCTGAGGTGTCTTACAAACTTTCGCACCGCCGACAGACCACGATCTAGATGGTCTATTGATGGTCTATAACAAGTAGACCCTGTACAGCCGCTATGAAATGTGCAATATCTGTGCAGGTAGAGTACAATACTGATCATGCAGATCGCACGGCTCCCAGCCGGCAACATGAGCTAGACCACACAGATCATACAGATCTTCCCTGAAACATCTATATCATCATGCGGCGATACATCATCGGTGA
Source organism: Undaria pinnatifida (assembly GCA_012845835.1). NCBI lineage: Eukaryota > Phaeophyceae > Laminariales > Alariaceae > Undaria > Undaria pinnatifida. The sequence continues at coordinate 14,869,250 of JABAKD010000029.1, forward strand.
TCTGCCCAAAGTGTGCAAACTTCTCATTTTTGAGCAAATTCAAGCCTTCGTACGGTATGACGCGATCGTGTATCATACCTGGTGTAACATTTATTGCCGTGGGAAAAATAAAAAAGACAACGCTCTCGTATGCTACTATTAATATGATACCGGTATGCTATGAAGCTCACCCTGGCAGCATTGAGGGGAGTTTATACGAGCTGGGCCGGCCAAGAAACCTCCTACTCCGTCAGTCGGGCATATCTTTTGAACGACAGTGACCCACTGCAAACTGAGCATATCCTCGTAATCAGCTAGATACGGTGGTCATTATAAGCCCTCCAGCTTGAGAATCTGCCAAGTTGGTGCCGAAAAAAGTGTTTGCCACTCACGTCCCCTAGTTTGAGCATTTTTTTCATGATTTGTTTGTGTTGCTTTTTCTAAAATTGCTCGAAATACAACGTGGATGGAATTGGCTCATTTTCTGGGCATGTACATCTTGGGACGAGAAGTAGGGACATATGCGTTTCATTTCATGGGTCACTTTCGTTCGAAAGTTATGGATGAATCCCTAAAATATACGCAAATTTGTATGCAGAGGCACTTCTGTGGAAACTTAGCCATGCACCTCCCAATTTGTTAAGTTAGGACCTGAAATTTTGGCACGTGATTTGAATCAAGCTAAAAAAACAACGTAGAAGTGAGATGCAAAAAAAAAAAAAAACGATGCACTTTTCCCCGCCTCAAACTTCAGCAAAATTTTCGGGCCGGCCGTAATAGGACATTTTCTTCATTTTTTTTTTGCATCCTATTTTGAATGTCTTGCTCAGCTTGTTTGAAATCACGTGTCAAAATTTCAGATCCAAACTCCAAAAATTGGGTGTAATATTGCGATGTTGTCCCTATCAGGGCCTCTTACCGGCCCAGCTCGTATATATCTTCAAAGAACAATACATCCGTGAACGAGCGGCCGGTGTATCTTACGCAGCTTGAAAAGATGAGTATCGACCCTTGAATTTATCGAACTCACAGCTGATGGCTCAGAGTTCAGTACTCCAAACAAACCAATCGACCCTTTTTTTTTTTTCCTCACACTTCTACTTTCAAGCTTCTGAACAAGCCGTGGTCACAGGTGTCGTCACTTCTCCCCCCCGATTCTTGCCTTCAATTTTTATCGCGCATAGGGTTCAGCAATCCCACTGCTCGTCGATTTTTTATCGAGTGTTGCTAACTCACGCTCTCGTGCTTTCCGCAAGTCAATTTGTGCGCAAGAAAAAGTCCCAACGAATTTATACGCGTATGCACTCGGCGTGGCTCGAACTCACGAAACTGACCTATACCAGGCTCGAGGATAACCTGATACGCCACCGGGGCGACCGGCCCTAAACTGCTGTTGCGCAAGAAACCAATGATGAAGTACCCCGGTACTTCGTGCATACCATATAAACATAAAAACCGACCAAAAACAGTTAATGACGACCTTCCACGCGGACCAAGGTTGAAGCCGAAAAGTCGGTGGCGCGTCCGCGATCAATCACTTGTGTAAGTATACAATCCGATACAATTGCAACTTTATAATTTCCACGTGCCAACCAATGAGATACACCAACGCCCAGTGAAGGAGGGCCATCAGCACTAAGGGTACAAGTATTCATATTAATACTCCGTAGTATTCATAGTGTCACCGGCCGATCTCGCCCCAACTTCCAACGGCTATGTCTAGACCAGGCCCCTCCAAGCAGGCCATCACTAACATCACCATCCAGTTCAGCCTGTTACCCGCGTGTTGCTGTCGTTTTCGTACTTGCATTGACTCATCAGGGTCATCTAGAAGCTAGACCGTGTTCACAGGACAAGCTCCAGCAACTCTGGAGCAGGACTACTAGTTATTTATACTAAAAGTGTGTTATGTTATTAATAGCGTGTGTCCTTCGGATCTTTCTACCCGTCGGTATCCCGCAACATGCAACGTCTGTGTTTTCTCCTTAAACCGATTCAACCATCCACATCCAGCACAACCGGTGTCTGTGCCGACGCTGCCTCCTACAGACAAGCTCTCTCTGTGGTCACAAACTTGAAGACAGATACACATCGCACTTACAGAGTAAGGCCATTTGGCCATGCAATGCCAGACGCAATGGATACGAACGCGGAACATAACCAAGCCAGCAAATCACACTGCTTGCAACTAGAACGGATATAAGAACAAGAAAAAATAAATCAGGACAAAGAGAAAATGAGCACAGGGGGGGGGACGGAAAAGGTACCCACGAAAACAAAAGTCCGCGCTCATTGTTTATCCCACAGAGATACAAGCTCAGAGGCTACAAACTACGCCACAGATAATGCACCGTAAACACAAAGCAAGATCAGAGATTAGACCATGCAATGTCAACTGCTACACTGGCAGCACGTACACACTCCTATGCTAATGCAATTGATCATGCACTGGACTATGCAGCAGAGGATGAAATGGCCACAACAGCAGTCCGTATGGAGGGAGAAAAGGCGTACCAGTAGTTTCAACATGTCCGTTGCCATGAAAAGTTAAGGGGACAGCTTGCAAGTTGGACCGTTTGCCTCTTGCTGCTGCTGTTGCTGCTGCCGTTGCGACTTCGGTTGTGTCAATCCTCTTAGCTATGCGACGCGACGATCCAATGCTACCTACGAATAGGTACGATATGTGCGTGGTTGCGTGCTGTCTTCAGCTATGCGACGCGACGCTCAAACACTACCTTCAAAGAGGTATGTGTGTTGTTACGTGATGCCTTCAAATTACACCGTTCTTTCTATCCAACACTATTAATTGCACACATACTTTTACCTAGACTACTTAAAATACGTCACCTGTGAGCTCGATCAATGCAAGGGTCAATGCTTATCCTTGATACTCATTTTTGCAAGCTGCGCGATACTCCAGCCGCGCGATTTTCCAGATATATTACGCACTTTTTGTAACATGTATGAGTCCCCTCGATGCTGACAGGGTCAACACAGGGCACTTTTACCAAGAGCGATTCCGGTCTACAATTACTCGAATCATTCCATAATCATTCCATCAATCAATCTAATCATTCCATCATTATGCGCACTGATATTTTTTAACCCGTATATATGGAGACGGACAAAATCTGACACTAGTATTACCCGCATGGTGTTTCGTGAAGCCTTCTAGCACCGCACTCTCTACATGGAGACAAAACGTAAGTAAGAGTCGACTAGGAAAAATCTGGGAGTTGAAAATGTGTTACATGAAAACTTCCACGCAACCCGCCGTACTCCCTTGGGGCCTCAAAGGGGAAAAAATGCCGAAATAATTTGACGAAAACAGCGGTATCGGTGAATCACACGAAGCAGCCCTTCCTGCCGGGTAGAGGGTGTTCTCACACGTGTGTCCCCCTAATAGTGGAACACTAGCGTGTTCACAGCGCAACGGTAGGACCTGTACGACACACGCACCGCATCCTTATAATATTAGTAGTATATTATTATAAAAATTAAAATACACTCCAGCTGTGAGATCGAAGATAATTATGTACGATGATACTGCTGAAGCCTCTCCCTCAACGGTTGACAACATTGCAAACCTCCTGTTTATGGTCTATGTACTATAAGATCAAGTTCAAAGGGTTTAGGGTGCTGCGTGTCAAGCGTTAACCCCTTTGCAACTGGAAACCCGTTTTTGGGGACAAAATTACTTGGCTTTAGTATAGGGAGGGATTCGGGGGCTCTAAAGGGGTTAAGTTCTCGCCCATCCTTCATCATGCTAGAGAGATAAAAAAACGACGCGGTCAAAACTATGAAGCAAATTCCCTCTTGCAACATCTACGGGAGTCACATAATACTCACGTAATATTCAAAAAATATTCAAAAGAGTCCACTGTTTGCGTTAACCCCTTTACAGCTGGAACCCCCTTTTGGGGACAAAATTACTTGGAATTAGTATATGGAGGGGTTTGGGGGCTCTAAAGGGGTTCAAGAAATCCAATCTAAAAATTCGAGCGAATAATACCGCCGAGCGAACTTTGAAGGAAGAATTTGCCAAAAACGGCATGAAAATTCCAATTTTAAGTGAACGATTTAGAGTGAACTTCCATCAATAACGACCAGATCATACGATTGGCCTACCACCACCAGGCACAACGGTACAACAATCAGAGGGCACGAGTGCACAACCCACACGGCAGCACACAGCAGATACTCATCGCTGTGCGCTGTGCTTGGCAGCGGTTGACACAACCCAACATTGATGCGGAGGCACCACAGACTAGATGGGGAAGCATAGCGCGTACGTGCAACCTCAGGGGTAGGTGGTGCTAGTGAGTAGTGAGCCAGCGCTCCCGCGCTCTCTACGATGTGACCTCGTTCTCTGCTGCGGCGTGAAGCCGTATTCGGTGCTGTCAACCACCGTCGCTATCCCACAACGCTGTCACCGAAGCCGCCACCGCCACCGCCACCCACGCCGCAGGGCCGCCGCCGCCGCTACTGCTGCTGCTGCTGTGCGGCGGCTGTTGTGCTGCGGCTGCGGTTGGTGTCTCCTGCGTTTTTTTCTAAAAATATTATTAAAAAACTGGCTGTTCTGTTGTGGAGATGATCGTGATGATCGAGCCAGGCCGAGCTGCTGTGCCGCAACTCATCTGGCGAGGCCATCGCCACCGCCGCCTCCGCCCCCGCCGCTACTGCTGCGGCTGCGGCTGCGGCTGCGGTGCTGCTACTGCGCTGCTGCTGCTGCTGCCGTGCTGCTGTTGTGCTGCTGTTTGTCTGATGGTGTTGTGCTGGGCCTGCCCCTGTTGGTGAGTCTAGGTGCTACCGCACCATGTCTAGATTCAAAATTTGATGTTGCCTCCCTGCTCCCCGCCTGTGGTATTGAGGCCGTGTACAAGAACGCCTTTTCTGCGGTTCGTCCACCGCAAACACAACCAAAAGCATGCCGGAGTGAATCTGGCCTTTCTCTAGCATGGCGAAATAACTTTTAGTGAATTATTTTATAACGCGAACACTCGAGCAACACATTTTTCCCCCCTGGGATATTCTTCCACTCGAGTGACTAGAGCCTGTCCTGTGACCACGGACTTGATATTATGCGGGTTAATGTGAGAACAACAACGTCGAGATACGCATCCGTACACAACGGCAGCTGCTAGCAGCTTGCTCTACCGGCTGGAGTAGTAACGGAGACTGCCGGTAGGGAGAACTCGCGCGGTCGCTATCACGGCAACTCAAGGACGCGCCAGCTACGCATGTAGCGTTGGATTGCAAATGCAGTGGAGTTGAATCGACACACGACATGTACGAAATACGTGGAAGTGCGATGTAAGTTTTGCCAACTTTGGTTAATTTTTGTTAATATTTGTTCATTCTTGTTAATTTTCGTTTGTTTTTGGCTAATTTCCCCCATCCTCGCGAGGGTAAGAAAAGGAGAAGAAAAAAAAAGAAAAGCATCTGTAGAAACGAGCGGCCGGTGTATCACGAAGCTTCGAAAGATGAACACCGACAGTTGAACTTATGTAACTCAGCTGACGTGTTATAATTAAAATAGCTTCATCAACTAACACCACTGCTGTCCATCTACTGCACAATAAATCACAGGCAGTCAACTCATGAACTGAAAAGTAACATTTACAACTGCACCGGCGGCTTGGGCACTAAATACTTGAAAATAGTGAAGGAAAAAAATACAGTAAGCAAAATAAAAGTACGACATGCCATGACCACGACACAAAAAATACGAGGTACAGCACTACAGGATACTTTCGAAGAAACAGGGATCCTGGCACAGCCTTTGACTTCGTACGCTGGAAAAGGCGCGTTTACGTTTCGGTCTACACAAACTTCAAGATAACGGCGTGAGGATTTCATATTTTCTGGAAAATCTCCGTCGTCACTGTTGTTTCTGAGTATCATTTGATATGCGCGGTGTACTGCTGTATATACACTTGCTAACATGCCGATGATACGTGTTGGTGCGGGGTTTTCTGCCTTGTCCGTGGGCAAAAAAAAAGGCTTCGAACCTGCTATAGGAAGCGCGAAGAGATAACTCACAGCAGTATTTTGATCAAGCATACAAAGAAATGACAGCGCGTCAGCTGTCAGGACGATGACTGGAAACTCACCCATCTATGCAAGCTGCGGTTTTATGAACAGCTCACGTCCCAAGTCATCCAATAAAGAAAAACCAAGCCATCGTACATGATTATCATATGCAGTACAGTAGTAAACAGGTCATATAATCGTATATTCCGGTCGCCCCGGTGGCGTATCAGGTTATCCTGGTATAGGTCAGTTTCGTGAGTTCGAATCCCCCCGGGTGCATACTCGTATATATTCGTGGGGTGCACAAATTGACTTGCGGAAAGCGCAATAGCGTGAGTTAGCAACACTCGATGAAAAATCGACGAGCAGTGGGATTGCTGAACCGTATGCGCGATAAATTGAAGGACCGGGGGAAAGAAGGGACGACACCCGTGACCACGGCTTTTGTCCAGAACCTGGAAAGTAAAAGTGTGCGAAAAGAAAGAAAAAAAAAATACATATATATATATACGAATATTATCGTACTCATACGAATGATATTGAGTACTACGTATCGTGTGACTGATCCGATATGATAATATCGTATATATATATACTACTAAAACTATCAGTATAAAAGTATGCTACACATGTGCGCGTGGTTCAGTTCAGGGGCGGGTGCGACAAGAAACAAAATCCCCAACAAAAAAAGCATCCAGCATAGTCTACAGCCCCACCAGCCACCAGCAAACGGTCTCATCAAAATGATTTCCTTTCCTTTTATTTTCCCCGTGACAGGCGTCGCGTCACCCACGTGTAGCGCACGCAGCTTGCCGACATGATTCATACTGAACTATTGAACGCACAGCTATGATAGACGTCTTGTATTTTCACATCCACAGAAACCTAACAAAAAAAAGGGAATTAAGAGAGACAGGCTGGTATTTCCACGAGTACATGAAATTTGTCGGAGACGCCAAACTTCAGCTATAGCAGAACGCATCCTCTTCAGTAAGAAACCCAGCCTGGGTAATTTTTTCTGTTTCTCATTAGGTCTCCTGTACTGTACCTAGTGTACTCGTACGGATTAATACAACAATAAAAAAAGGTACACCTCAGAGAGCGGCAGCACCTGTGGCACCAGCACAGCATTCACACAATGCGACGACACTGGTATGACGGTATGACGATACGACGGTACGACACTATCAACAAACCAAAGCTACGTACGGTCTCGTAATATCATTCATACCATCATACCCCCTTTTTCCACTACCAGTTTGAGCCACTCGTACGAGTGACGTGACTCTGTGCCTCACTGCCTACAAGTGACGTGACTCTGCACACCGCTGGCAAAACGAAATCGCTTTATTAATAGCTCGCCCTTCGTTTTGGTCGTTTCGCGCAGGGTAGCTAATTATAATCATTCCGTTGCGGATCAATATCGCCAACACAAAAAATAGCACCACAAGCTAAGAACGCAGGGATCAAGAGGGTCACTCGAGCCAAGGGATACCGAGCCCCTGCTGCAAAAGATGGCCCCCCATAACCCCCCCACACACACACCGTACGAGTACCGTTGTTGGCTAGTACTGTACTGGTATCTGGGAAATACTGGTGTCAAGGAAATACTGGTGTCAAGTAAATACTAGTGTATATACAGAAATCTGGGCGCGTGCGAAAGAGGGCAATATACACAAAACTATATTCACAGCCTGCATTTTTTATGCCGTCATACCTGAGGGCTAACTACCGGTGTTCATGTACCCACTACTACCCACTATGTACCCACCATGTACCCACCATGTACCCACCATGTACCCACCATGTACCCACCAAGTACCCACCACAACTACAGTCACAGGTGAGGTGGCTTCTCCATCCGGAGTAAACATGATGCCATTCATACACATTTATACTCGTATTTTCTTACAGTATTTCCTACCAGTATTATGTGCCAGGTTGAGGCTTGCTCACCTCTATTCGCTTGCAGTACCAGCCCTTCCACAAGTGACGCTCGACGTTTTTTCCTACTACTCAGCTACGTACTCAAGTATAAACGCCAGTAATTCGTACCAGTATTTCGTGCCAGTATTTTAAACCAGTATTTTGTGCCAGTTTGACTGTTCTTCAACTCTTTTTCTGTCGATTGTCAGTTTTTTCTACCAGCATTTAGGCCCAGTATGTGTATTCCTCACCTCTATTCGCTTGTAGTAACAGTTCTTCCACAAGAGAAGCTCGACGTCCTTCGCCGCGCAGAACTCCGGATCGACGGTAAGGATCTCGCTGTACCCGGCCCGAATCTCCCCTCGCAACCCTTGCACCTGTATTTTACAGTCGCATCGTCAACGCGTTAAAGGTATAAGGTACAAGGTACAAGGTACAGGGTGTAAGGTACAAGGTACAAGGTACAAGGTACAAGTTATAAGGTACATGTTACAAGGTACAAGGTATAAGGTACATGGTACAAGGTACAAGGTATAAGGTACAAGGTATAAGGTACATGGTAAAAGGTACAAGGTACAATGTAAAAGGTGCAAGGTACAAGGTACAAGGTACAAAGGTACATGGAACAAGGTACAAGGTACAAGGTACAAGGTACAAGGTACAAGGTTCGAAGTCAAAACTACCAGACTACGTACAACAACCATGATCGAGGATCCCGCTGTAACCCGTCCGAATCTAACCTCGCAAGCCTCGGAAGCCTTGCACCTGGCTTTTACAATCGTGATTAGCACCATCAGCACGTTCAAGGTAGAAGGTAGAAGGTATAAGTGACAGCGTAGAATGTACAAGGAAGGTATCAGGTAACCCAATCTCCCTTCGCAAGCCTTGCACAATCAAAAACACCATCAACATGTTAAAGGTGCAAGGTACAAGGCACAAGGTACAAGGTCGAAGGTTAAAAATATACCGATCATCGTCTCGAGGACCATCACGGATCTTGCTGGAAAATTGGCACCTGGCTTGCAGTTTATCGCGAGGTTATTGTGCTCCCCGTGCAGGGTCTGGCAAGTAGTCGCAACGGGCAAGACCTATAGAGCAAGGCCCACGCCGCTGCCTGCGCCGTTTCGCCGAGCCGCGCAGGGGGCATCAAAACCCATGTGTGCATGTCTCTTCTCGCTCTGCTGCTGTGCTACTGCATCACACATTGCCCTGCAGGCTCAGTACTTGTGGCAGTCACGGTACAACAGCAGTCGTGTTGTGAGCTCTATCCCTTGTGACAGCTACAGACGGTGCTTCTGCGTGTATGTGTACTGCGTGCGGTTCTATTCGACAAAGGTATGTGTGTGCGTGGAGCGTGTACTACTATGTGTGCGTGGAGCGTGTACTGTCACAATCAGTATAGAGCAGCAGCACAGCAGCAGCAGTACAACGCCAGCCGTGTTTCAAGCTCTTGCCTTTGTGCCAGTAGTCACGGTGTGTATAAGAGCGGTTGAGGCACACAGCAAAGGATAAAACCGTCACATTATTACATGATTAACACGTCCAATGCAACAATCAAGCACACACAGCAGTCGGATCTCATGCCATGTATACGAATCATACAGCACCCCATCCTTATAATTGGAACGCCTCTGTTCCCCCTTTCCCCCGGGATACCAAGTCAACCCAATCCCGAAGGGAACATTGTAATACATACCTGGTAAAATGTACACCATCATCGACCGCGATGTAAAATAATAACGCGTCCGAATCTCACCTCGCAAACGTTGCACTTGCACCTGGTTTGTACAATCACAAGCAAGATCACAATCACCGCCACCACACCACCACCACGTCACCAAACGTTCTCACGAAGTATCTATTCAAGTCTTCAACGTTGAAGGTCCAAGGTTGACGGTTAAAAAGAAAAATGGCACCGTCACCACGTAAACATGAACGCGTATCATAGTAGTACATATATCATGTAATACGAGTACGTAAGATGATACCAGGTACCAGGTACACAACACCGCGATTGCGGCGATTACAATGACAACATGACGACTATGAGTAGACGATTACCGTCGGAATCTATATGGCCAACACGACAGACCAAAAAAACGTCACACCATATTACAAGAGTACCAACACGACTGACCCAAAAAACGTAAAACCATATTACAAGAGTGCCCAAGTAGTGTACCACCCCGAGAGAAGCCAACTTATATGGTCTTACCTCTACTACGGTCATATTTTTTACCACTCCGTACTGCAAAAACGATCCAATGCTGATTTCCACCACTTTTTTTTTTTCTCGTGACAAGCCGATATACCTGGCCTAAACTTCCAAAAAAGCACTAAACTCGATGGTCTTAAAATGGTCTTAAAATGGTCTTAAAATGGGTGCACACCACTAAACCACGATAGTAGAGTATACTCAGGCATTCAGGGCCATGGGCTACGCATGATACTGGGCAGCAATTATCATGTCACGTGGGGTGGGGGAAAACGTCATGCGTTGTCAGTAAGGTCAGAATCTCCATCTTCCGCACTGCACCCACGTCACGTTCCGGGGACGCCAATTCTAGAATCTAGAATCCAATCAATTTTGCAACAATGTATGGAATATTACCCAGGTTTTTGGGGTAACACTTGTTGGAATTAGTGAAGGACTATGTTCCCAGTAATAAAAGGGTTACAGGGCTGGGCCGTGGCCCACCACATGAAAAAACGATCCAACCGCATCGGCCCAAGACAAGCCCTGCCCTGCAACTTCAAGAATTGTACCCACGTCTTTCGGGACAACCAACTTGTAATTCGTGGAGGATTATGTTGGCGGTACATAGGAAAATGATTAATAACCCCTTTACAACTGGAAACCCGTGTTTAAATTGGTACAAGACAAAATACTTGGAATTAGTTTAGGGAGGTTTGGGGCTCTAAAGGGGCATTTGCGGGTACAGCAGTGGTCGCCGTTCGCAGTGGTCGTGAAAAACGAAACCGATTGGTTGCATCATCAAAGTTTACATACATCGTCTATTAATAGTCATGCACCTATTTGACGTACAGCAGTAGAGGCCCCTCCATAGAGCCGGTTTTTGTAGTGCCGGTTGCCCGCCATAGTGCCGGCGAAATCGGTCGGCACAGATGGGAACAACCAGTAGTGTCAGTATGCGGAGTAGTACCGGTTGACGCTACAGTGCCGGTATTTCCCTCTACAGTGCACACACCGGCACTAGAGGGGCCACGACTCTATCGCCAACCAAAGGTGGAGGTTGGACGACAAAATCTGGGGTTTGTGGAGCGGATGTTTATAGTAGGCGTGTTCGATTAGGGGACACTTCTTTGGATAGAGCGAGCGAGTAAGGTGTAAGGTTGAGGTTGAGCTCGTGCTCACAAGGCAGACACGATGGGTACTCCAGAAGAGAAGTCCACGGTCGAGTATACAAAGCTGGTCGATAACCGACTATTACTATGAATACCAGAAACCACGACGACAGCTGAGGACCGACGCTTGAGATATACCAGCACCGGGTACCCGGTGTACTATTTACGCGGTACTACTCAGTATCCGCGAGCGGGGCAACCTCGATTAGCTTGAGCTTTTTAGTCTGCAACACCTGAGCATTGAGCGCAAGCTAATGACCACTATCCCTTACCTTATGCCTGAGCGAAATGTCGTACTGCTGTCTCGGTATTTCTACGCAACGGCATCATGAGCACACCAGCATCCGTCCTTATTGCACTATTAATACGAAATTAGTACAGCAGCAATATACCTGGTACGTCATTCGGGATCCCTCAAGCTGTACGTAGATCGCTGGAAATTTCGGTTTCGGAAAATAGCCGATACTATCAAAAAGTGTACCTGGTATACAATTTCGTATACTTGTATAATATCATCCATCATGAAGATTGGTACGTAATATAAATAACATCATATGATATACAAGGAAGCCAGAGCACGACACAGCAGCAGCACCTCCGGTGCATGCGACTCTCATTATGCAATACCACAAAACTTAAAAACTACGCACGTGGGAATAAAAAACGTAAGAGGTGTGTCCAATATAACTGACTTTTAGTGTGCAGCAGTACAGCAGTACTAAACTTTGGATAAACCACTACGTCAACATGGAGGGTTGCATGTTGAATAATGATTACGCCAGCAAATCACTATGGAGCGTAAACTACTGCTGTACGTAAACATTTGATACACCAGAAAATACATGTGGAGGGTTGCATATCGCACACATACCTGGTATCTGATTGAATATGGGGCACAGCAGCAAATCAATGTGAGAGCTGCACCATATATATTGGATACACAAGAAAATCAATAAAGTGGGAAATATTGAACATTGGAATCAGTATCGGGAGGCGAATACTAAATATTGGGGAAAACAGCAAAACAAAGAAGGCTACTACAGCAGTATCGAAAAAAATATTGGACACACCCGCAATTCAATACGGAGAGCTGGACATTTGAGCATTGAATACACCAGCATGGAGACTTGCATGTTGAATATTCGAACACTGAGAGTTGGATACTGGACATTCATTTCGTACACCAGCGCACAGACCGCCAAATCACCCATCGACTATATATGGCACGAGAATCACATCATATGGCATCGACAATAACAAACACAAAAATATCATACCAGGTACCTGGTAGCACAACAGCAGCAGTCCACACCAAGTGCAATATTCCCATTATATTCTGTGTTCCAAGCACAAAGGCGGCGGGGACACTACGACCTGACAACTTCATCGCTTATTCATACTTCAGTACCACCTCCTACCGTGACGAAGGAAAAATCTCACTTTCATCCGACTTCTCCCGCCAGCCTGAGATTTTAACTTCTCATTTACCTGGTATACATTCATGTCAAGACAATCTTGGAGCCTGTATTTTCATCGCTGGCAACTTCCTATTTCTTAGCGCCCTCATAACATGCGGTATTGAGCGAGGCCTGTTTCTTCACCACGGACCCACGATAGACTTATGATATCACCTGTGAAGTGTGGGTTTCGACGATGGACGGAAGCTTTCACACGTCAGACGAATGAAATGCCTATTGATCGATAAACGATCTATAGATTATCTGTGTCTTTCGAGGCAACAGATCTCTGGTGTATATGATCCGCATAGCCTATAGATATACCATGTTATCGGATGAGAGCCTTATGATCCGAACGGTCCACCGTAGCACATGCTTCCCAGGGTCGGATATGTACTCCTGATACACAGATACAGCGCAACATATGTAACGCGACGACAGATAAATCCCAGATCACGACCTATATGATTCATATCACGATCTGCATTATTTAGATCACGATCTACATGATGTAGATCGTGATATAGATTAGGTAGATCACGACCTAGATTACTTGGAGCACGATCTATATGATGTAAGTCACGATCTAGGTTACCTAGATCACGACCTAGACGATCTAGATCACGACCTAGATGATCACCTAGTCACCTACTGTAGATCGTGATCTGTCCGATGTATGCAACATTTTTTGGGACACAGGCACCGAGAAACGAGGCGCGCTCTCACAGTAGTAGCATATCCGTTTTTTCGTGTGAGCGCGCAGCACTATAAACACTGTACAACACGCAACTTAACAAACAATTCAACACACTTTCTTCTTTTTTTTCTTCTTTTCTTTTTTTTCCTCACACTTTTACTTTCCAGCTTCTGGACAAGCCGTGGTCACAGGTGACATCCCTTCTCCCCCCCGGTTCTTGCCTTCAATTTTTATCGCGCATAGGGTTCAGCAATCCCACTGCTCGTCGAGTTTTTATCAAGCGTTGCTAACCCACGCTCTCGCGTTTTCCGCAAGTCAATTTGTGCGCAAGAAAAAGTCCCAACGAATTTATACGAGTATATGCACTTGGGGGGGCTCGAGCTTACGAAACTGACCTATACCAGGCTCCAGGATAACCTGATACGCCACCGGGGCGACCGGCACTGGCCCACCCCCGCGGACGAATTCCAAAGGTGATTTTCCCCACAACAACTGGGATTAGCGCAAACGCCGACCAACGCATTTATGAGAAAGATCTCGAGATCTTCCCAGAGCCGCTAAGTTCGTTGCGTGTACCTCCCGGTGTTCGAGATCATCGGCTCTGAAATCCATCCGAAGGGGTGTGTTATCTCAGGTGTTGAGGTTTCTCCCGGGGCCGCTATTTATCGTGGTGCGTGCCCTCGTGGTTGGGAGAACATCGGCTGGGAAGTTCATGTCAGGGGGGGGTGTTATCTCGCGTGTTACGCTCTAGTATTTCGTGCTGCGCGCGAGTCCGACAATCCTACAAGCCATTGCACGGTAGTCATACAAGTCCTTGCATTGTGCGTACTCGCGCAAGTGCTTTGCATTTGTAACGTCAACTATCAATCATCACATAATCGTCACAGGTTTTCGACACCGTTTCCCCTTCAAGTCTCAAACGGGGTAACTTAAAGTTAACCACCGTATAAACCTTCTTCCCTTTTGGGAGCTTTAGAGGCGAAAAGAGATTTCAACAACGACCGACCTAAACGCAGAGAATCGGCGACACATACACCGCTGAGCGTCTCTGCCATACTGCGAGTACTATCGGGAGTAATCTCCATTTAGTACCGGAACTACGCGGCAGGTTTCCCATACTCGCAAGAGGCTAAGGGTCCTGCAAAACACGTCCTGCACGACACGTCCGCTTTGCGGTTATGAAGAACCAGCCAGCAGAGTATTCCCGGAAGCAGCGGCATAGCATCCTCCGGCTCCCCCTACAAGTGCAGGACGGGCCGCCAAAACAGTGCCTGCCGGTCGTTGGTGGTCGACTTCAATCATACACGTCTGCCCAGGCTAACCCGACCCCAAATCTACGCCTGGCCGTAACTTCGCCCCTTTGGGGGGCTCATGTCGGTTGGGGCGGCTGCGCAGTTCCGCAGCGCATCAAGATGACATTTTCCCAAAGACAAACAGGCGGTTTAAAACCCAGCCTCGACCACTCAGATCACAGCAGTCCTGCAGAATTGTTTTTGCGTGGCCGTCCTGCATATAGGGCGAGTCTGCGCTGCAAGGAGTTGTACAAAACGCCTGAGGCATGATGCCACCCGCACCGCAGATCGCACCGCTCTTCCCGGACTCCAAACACAACCACCCAAAATCCAAGAAGCGCGATGTTATCGAACCGTATAAGAAGAACGCGTAGCAGCACAAGCACCATCATGCCGTGCGCGCATCATACATCTCCCCGCCGTTGCACTTTAAACGCACCCCTTCTCTCAGCGGCCCGGGCTATATATATGGTGTGATCCATGTCGCGATCCTCACTTTTTTTCGGCGTTTTTTTCCCCCTGAATTTTTCAGACGGGGTTAATACACGGCCGGCGAGACCGGCCTTCTGAAGTTGTTATCGATTTACCTGGGTCCTGAAACGATGTTATTCACATCAGGGCTATAATTCGGCTGACTAATAAGTCGCCGACTAGCTACTACGAAGTTGGCTAGGTTTAACAGAAAATTGCATCGGTGTCAGGTATCCCCATACGGGTGTCCTGGTTTTTAGGTAGGCTCGTTTGGTGCAACAACAGTATTGACCCGAAATTCGTCGAACTCACGGCTGACGTCCTTAAAATATGTTTATATAAAATGCCTTCTGTGTGTAAACCATAGCTACAAAGCGCCTCTGGGGCGGATTTCCGAACCTCTTTCCTCCCAAGCGAGGGGAGGAGCTAAAGGGGAGGAGGAGGGGGCCCAATGAAAAGGCTAACGTTAGAAACATATCGTCGAGATCTGCCCATATACGCACTGATATACGCACTGCTTGGTGTGTGCACTCTCTCCGTTGGCAAGTAAATCAAAACGGAAATTCGTCCGGCGTGGCTGGTGTTTTACGTAGCGTGTTGCACACGTTACACGATATATACGGTGTGTTTCCCGGCATGTATGTAGCACTAGTGGTACGAAGTATACGGAGACACTACCAGGAAGCGACGGAAACGCTACGGAGATGTTACGGAGATGCTACGGAGACAACCCTGAACAGACCCTCACAAGCAGAACCTTATACCTGTAGCTGAACGATGTGTGCGACACGGGACGGACGACCACTTCCCCGAAACCCATGCCAAAACCCTCGTATTAGACTGAAACCCTAACCCTAACCGTAAGTGTGGTAAGTGGTATGTAACCTGAACCCGAAGTGATATACCAGGTAGGCGTGTATGTATGGACAAGGTATTTAACGTAGGACAAGGCAGCTCGACGAGTGACGACTCAAGACTGATAACTCCCACCAACCCTGGCCTACCGGTGCTGCTGTTGTCAACTACCGGTACCACTCTACTGCACCTGCCAGACAATGGTCTGGCATCTCACACTATCTTACAGTACCAAGATGTGGTTAGGTTCTTATTGCGAGCGATCCGAAAGTAAACCCTCAGTTACTTTAGTTCACTATGCGTCCACGGCTGATGTTATGTTATTTCCATAAAAAAATTAAGTATCGAAGCTGCTACCCTGGTATGAAATAACAGGTGCACCACGTAAGTGGCGTACTGCAATAGTTAATCCAAGTGAAAACAATACTTCAAAGGAGGTGGAAGGTGGACGGAGATGATCCCCTACCCCTCTCAGAAATGACGGGAAAGGGGCAAGCGTCAAGCGGTCGGTCAGTCGAGGTTATCTGTCAAGGCCTTTCCATCTGTCTAGACGGGCTGTCCCCTACCCCCCTGGTAGAAAAAGCCTATATTTTTCTGAGCATGAAAACCCCTTTTTTCTACATGTTTTCAACAATACGGCAAAGCGGTTGCCTAAAACAGGGATTTTATAACTAATTTTCAAGGACGTCAGCCGTGAGTTCGATGAATTTCAGGTCAATACTCATCTTTGCAAGCTGCGTTGTTGGTACTCGTAATATACTATATGGGTGAGTTTTAATTGGGAGGTGTCCTATTTTTGTTATTGTTTCCTCGGGGTGCGGCCGTCAAGGCTTCCTGTCAAGGTGCTTGCCTTGACAGCCTTGACAGCGCCTGTCTACGGGTGAAAATGCCATTTCCTGAATTCTACTTACCCCTCTGGCCACGAAAAACTAAAGCAGCAAACCACTTGTACATATTGGTGATGAGGTATTGGTGGTGCTGTGCTACCTTTACCGCGCGGAGGGGTCTAGTGGCGAGTCACCAGTTGCAGTTGCCGTCGTGTACTGCTACGACATGATGTGATAAAAGCTTAAAAGTATCGGTGCATTTCCTGGCCAACGGACATTAAGTCGAAGAAAAGTCCTCTACGAGCAGAAATCTCTAGTCATGTCTCTCGTCGCTCTGCTGCCAATATGAAGGCCTTCAAAGAAATTAATTAACCGTTTTGGGAGCCATGCATAGCGTTTGCCCATGCATAGCGATGCGATGGGCATGCATATCGACCAAAAACACGACGGGTGTGGTCTAACCAAGAGTCTAATAATACCACAGCAGTAGTTTCAGTAAGAGTGTACGACTCTATTAATAGTACCGGTATGGTGTACTGGCTATCGCACAGCTGCTTTAACCTCTTCAGAGCCCCCATATCCCTCCCTATACTAAATCCAAGTAAGTTTGTTCCCCAAAAGGGTTCCCAGTGGTGAAGGCGTTCACCCCTTTGGAGCCCCCAAACCCCTCCCAGTACAAATTCCAAGTAGTTTGTCCCCAAAAACGGGTTTCCCGTTGTACAGGCGTCAAGACCTTACATCACAGTTCGGGCACATCCCCTATCCCCACGACAGCCTACGCTAATTCGTGTGGCCGATGGTGTAATCGATAGTACTCGTCATATGCAAACTTTCTATGGGTTTTCCCCGTTTTCGTTTATTCGACACGTTTCGCACACAAGGGTGAAAACATTTATTGGTTACCTGATATGGAGAGATCATTTAGACCACGTCGGTCATGGACACGTCCAAAGCACTTGTGAAACTCAGGCTGTATAATAGGACGTCAAAATGACATATAATAGGACGTCAAAATGACATAACAAAGCCAGATCAACTGGAAACAGAAAACAAAAAGAAAAGCTTTTGAAGCAAAACTCAGTTGCAGTTGGTGCTTTGGAGAAATATCATACTGGTAGATTGCTCATGTCATACACAGAAACAGAAGCTACCATATCCTCCTTTTAAATATCAACAATGAACGTGCCAGTACGTAACGTAAGGATACTCCGTACGACCAGATATGAACGATAAAGTGCGTTACTGCTCAATGCTTCGTTACTGCTCAATGCTTCGTGCGATAATCATATTCAATTGAAGTGTTGGCAGTGTTTATTAACCCAACTGGGTAAGAAATTGGACGGACAGGCGGACACATTTACAAGGAACGAATTCGCGATTTTCGGTTACAACGTACCCGCGGTAAACCACAAAATTCGGCAGGAGATACCACCTAATGCATGATAATGCCAGTACCGATAAAACGTCACGGTGTAGGATGACACTAACAGCGGCGGCCCACTCACATCTCTAGACTCCGAAGGCCTGGTCTTCAGCAGATTCCTCAAAGCCTGCTCTCGCTCCTGATTTTGGAGGAAAAGATCCTCCACATTTGACGCCGTCATGACTTCAAGCCAGGAGCCAGTAGCAGACTACTTATCACCGTTTTCTTACCCACCCACACACCCGCCGCCCGCCCCCCCAATATATTTAATTTATACCAGGTAGTAGCGTGGCTGGTACTATTTTCCGAGTGTTTCGTATGAATCCGCGCTTGGTTCCTGGCTATTGCTTCTGATGTTGATGTCTGCCCCTGGCTGCCCCCCCCCCCCCTCCCCCCTGTTGCTCGACCTACTACCGCCCTCTCGAGAAGGTAGCCTCCTGTTGAAGCGAGCACCGACACCCACACCCCCTCGACTGCTTGCGCTCGTTTGCTATATAGCCACCAAAGCCGCCTGCGTGTGCACGTGTTCAGCAACGCCAACAAAAGCGGCAGAATTACCGCAGTATCATACCGGTTCGTGGGTACCACATATTTATAGTGATAGTTGAGAGCATGAAATGGAAACAAGAATAGCAGAATTTCAGTCAAGAATGAAATCGAAAATGGCGCAAGTTGCGTCACGAATGAACTCAAGAATGACTCCAGTCAAGAAATAACTAAAAAAAGACCCAAGTCAGGTAAAAAATTACGAGTCAAGTAAGTCAAGAACGACTGATTTTGAGAATGAAATCAAGAATGAACTCAACAATGAACTCAACTATAAATACATGGAAATAACGCGGCGTCTTCAGAGGGCCTGGGCGTGTTTCCAGCGGTACAAGATGGAAATCTATGATCGCCCGGGTGTGTGTTTACGGTTGAAGGTGCGGTTGCTGAAAGCTGAGGTGGTCGAGACACTTCTTTACGGTTGCATGACGTGGAGCCCGAAGAAGCCTGACTATGACAGGCTACGACGGGTTCACCGCTCCATGCTCCTCCGATGCCTTGGATGGCGGAAACGGAAGCGCGACGACCACACCCTATCGTACGCCGACGCGCTTGCCCAGACAGATTCCGAGAGCGTTGAGGTGATAGTGCGCAAACGGAGGATTTTGTTTGCGGGATTCGTGGCACGCATGGGGGAGGAGCGTCTGCCACAGAGGGTGATGTTTGGGGAGTTTGTTGGGGGTAAAGGCTACTCAGGGGGGCAAGAGAAAGACTGGATGGATCATCTGAAGGAGGATATGTCGGTTTTTGGAATGAAATTCGAAGGATGGCGAAAGGCTGCTCAGAAGGCTGGCAGATGGTTTCGAAGAGTAGAGGAGGGAGCCGAGTTGTTCATGCGGAATTGGCATGAAACGGAGAGACGCAAAGCTGCAGAGCGACGCGCAAAGGCTGCGGCAGCGTCATCCACCGTTGGCATCTCTAAGCGGCCGGGGGGAGGGGGAAGGGGGGGGGGCGGGGAGGGGAGTGGGGGAGGGGGGGAGGGGGGAGGGGGAAAGGGAGGAATGGGGGAGGGGCGGAAGGGGGAGCGTCATGCCCAAGAGACTGAAGTCTGGGTTTGGCCATCATCGTATTGAAAGTTGTGGGCTTTCTAATGGCCATCACAAGATGGCATAAGACCGCCCTGATTTCTTCGCCATGTTGCGTTCTTTCCCAGGTGCCATTGATGATGGACGTGATACCCTCTGTTAGTCCAATGCCATTCTTAGCCAGTTCCTAGGGTCTACTAGTATGACATTTTTCTTTCTTTTCTTTTTTTATTTCTTTTTTTTTCTTTTTTTCTCTTCTTCTTTCCTTGCTTTCCTGTCTTGTCTTTTCTTGCTTTTCTTGTCTTTTTCTTATCTTTGCTTGCCTTTTTCGTCTTGTTTCGTTTTTTTCTTTTCTTTTCTTTCCTTTCCTTTAGCTTTTTTTCTTTTCTTTGTTTCTTTTTCTCCAATTGACTTATGCCTGTCGTGCGTATGCGTAGTGATAGATACTACGTGTAATATATACGTGGTAGTCTTCCTTGGGTGGCAATCGGAATATTTGGTTTCTCCAGGCGTGAGTAGTGAGACGTATGTACCGGCCTGGACCTGGCACATCGTAGACTGACTCCCGATTTCACTTTTATATGTTTCTGGTGGAGGCATGAATTGCGTCAGCTGTGATATATGCGTGTACCACCTTGGGTTGTGTGTTTTTCCCTGGGGTATTCCTCAGCTCCAGAGTGACTGGAGCCTGTCCTGTGACCACGGACTTGATTATGCGAGTTAATGTGAGAACAACAACAACAACAACAACATGGAGCAGACTCAGACCGACAGACTTAAGTATAGAAACGAATCAATGAAAGTACGAGGTACCAGGTATGAAATTAGCTTGGTAGCGAGGGGAGCAGAGGGTGGTGGCGTATCAGGTTATCCTGGAGCCTGGCATAGGTCAGTTTCGTGAATTCGAGCCCCGCCGAGTGCATACTCGTATAAATTCGTTGTGACTTTTTCTTGTGCACAAATTGACTTGCGGAAAGCGCGAGAGCGTGAGTTAGCATCATTCGATCGAAAAATCGACGAACAGTGGGATTGCTGACCCCTATGCGCGATAAAAATTGAAGGCAAGAACCGGGGGGAAGAAGGGACGACACCTGTGACCACGGCTAGTCCAGAAGCTGGAAAGTACAAGTGTGAGGAAAAAAAAGAAAAAAAAGAAGAAAAAAAGGTGGGAGGGGGAGGCGTCATCATTGCAATGCATGCCGGCCACATACAGCGTAGTCCGTCGGGTGTCTGACCATTACAAGGGGGGGCGGGGCGTGAACGGAGACGGGGACGGGGCGAATTATAAGTTATGTCGCCAGCTTTCGCGGGCTGGTATGAAATGATGGTGTTCAACATGACGTGGTGATGTTGGCGCTGATGTTGTCGTAGTTCGTCATGGTCATGTTGAGTACCGAAAAAGCAGTGGTCTTTTTTTGTGGCACAACAGACCGCCGTATCATACATGCCAGGGCACAAAATAGGCGCACACCACGAGCCGTAGACGAGGTGCGGCCTCCCGAAGGGGCCCCCGGAGGGCCCCCGGAAGGCCGCCGGAGCTCCCCCGGAGGGCCGCCAGAGGCCGTTTATTTTAACCATATACTTCGAAGTACCTGGTATGCGTCAATTAAACTCAAAATGTGCGTGCAAGACGAAATCAACACAAAAAAAAGCCAAAAAAAAAAATTAGCCTGCGGCGAAACAGATCCATGTTTTTTTTTCGCCCGCGGCAAAAAAGGACCCGCTTGCAACACAGGAAAAGCGTGGTGCGGCACCCTGATACATACCAGTATGTACAATACAACAAAACAGAATGCGGCAACACGGCGGAGAAACATGACAATCTCGTCAATTTTTGAAATTGGGACACTGAAAAATACCCTCGTAATCTCAACGCATAACACACACTCGGCGGCCAATTGCTACTAACTTACCGGTCATCTCATACCCGATAAGAAAGAGCGCCGCAAGAACTAAGACTAAATCTGACGGGGAAACAGCTACAGCTGCTATTATCATCAATATTGGATAGTTAATATATTTAAGGTAGTAAAAGGCACGCCCTTTCTCAATTAAGACAGCCATCTCTACCCTTAACCAAATATCACCTCGGTTTCTTAACAGAGAGCCAGTGCCTGTGACACTGCTAGTCTGGTATAGTGGTACTAGTACTTGGTGTGGACAAGAGCAGGTTGGAGGTGGTCGTGTCGTTGTTGCTGCAGTGTTGGTTTTGATAATTGTCGAGATACGGTTATCACTCGTTTGCTGGGTACCAGGCATCAGTGATGGGTTTTCAACAGCTGTTGTGGTGTATTTGTCTCCAATAAAGGAGATCGTTCAACAAAACATAATAAAACAAAAACAATAAACCAAAGCTGCAGCAGAACTACAAAAACGCAGCTGCCGCAGCTGCCCTCCATTACATATTATTATTAGTAGACAACTGCCCTCCCCGTCCTCCTCCAAGTAACCCCATTTTCGACCCTGCCCCATCATTTCACGACTTCACACCCGCCAGCCGAACCAGCTGCTACAAGTACGCTCACCGAGTGGACAGCAGTGCACTGCCCTTGGTGATAAAATGCCTCCTACAAGGCAATCACACACAGCAGCAGGCTCCCAGCTCGCCGGTACTATGTAGCGAGCGCTGGCAGCTGTATGACATGTTGAGAAGGCTATACAAACAGCAGATTTTCAGGCAGCCTCCTCGTATGCGAGGTACGTAGGAAAATATCTAGGATAAAGTATGTCAGGTAGGAAAAACAACAGACGACGAACGAAAGCACCGACCACCCCACCAAGCCACCAACAGACAACAAGAAAAACATTTTGCAAAAAATAATTGGCCCATCGTGACGATTTTCGCTGCATCAGTTTGGAAGTACCTGGTGCGGGCCATATTTTTACGCGTGGTCTCAATGGGTCATGAGCTTTGTTTTCAGCTCACCGCAACCGCACCGACTTGCAAGAGTTTTCTTATTATACTCGCACGCACCCTTGGCGAGCTTCCGGACTAGCCAACAACCCGCGGTCACAGATGTCTCCCTCCTCCCCCTCGCCCGTACATTGCCTACCAGGTGAGCAAATTAAAATTAGGCACAACAGGTAGGGTTCGGCATTCTCACTGATCCTCGATTTTCATCGCATAAAAATCGATTTCCATCGCACGTCGCCTCCAATTTAGTCTTACGTTCTCCGGACTTCAGCGCTATGCTACTCGCTGCGCTTGCCCGTGCGACCTCGTGTTCAAAGATGTGGGTTGACGGCACTGTTGCTCATTGACGGACAGACGTCAAGGAACTCCACATACTAAAACTAGTATGATAAGTCCAAAGACGCCTCGACGGGTCAAAACTAGTCAACCGAGCTCACGCCGCAGCAGTGATTACTTTAGCTCTTACCCTATTACGGGTAGATTATGCTACTATATCTGCGACTTGGTACCTGGTACGTGATCGTCTTATGGTGACAGAAACAGCAGTAGCAGGGCCTATTGATAGCAGCACCACACGTGTCCATCACACTGGCACCAAAGCCACGCTGACTGAGTGGGGCGCGAAGGGACACAACAGACACGTCGCAATTCTGCTGAAGCAATATATACTCAGGCGAGGCAAGGAGCGTGCTTGGAGGCTGAGGGCACCGCACTGCTGTGTATTCATACTCTGTAGTTTTTACCAGGTCGGGAGTCGAGAGTGGACCAGAGGACAGCAAAGCAGCAGCAGCAGCAGCAGCAAGTCTTGGCAGCAAGCAACAACAGCAGAAGAAGAAGCAGCTTTTCTTACATCGAAGGTCCAATCCAACATCCACAAGCGACTATTCTTCATGCCATACGATACGATACCTTACTATACCTGAAGCCACCTACTGCTGTAGTTCACACAAGGAAGGATGTCTAATAACAGTGCCAGGTAGACTGAAGCTAGCGTTTGTATTGCCTTTAATATCAACTTGCATTTCATCCCGTGGCGTTGGGCGGTGTGCTCGTGGGCTCACAGCAGCAGAGTATAGCTAGCGCCAGTCCGGCCAGAAGTCAAGCACCAAACACACCTCGTGCAAATACATGATAGGCCTCGACTTGAACGATCATCATGTACCAAACACACGCAAAGTCCGTATCGGGATGATCAAAAACATACTCGAGGCTGAACCACAAACCAAAACCAAGACACAGCAGCCAGTACTGCTGCTTATTATGACCTACGACAGGTTTGAGCCAAACAAGAACGATGAAAAAAGGGTTGGGGTGGCAAAACAAGCCAGTACGACGAAAGCCATCTCAGGCTTTTTGCTTGTTTGCACGCTTGGTCTCCGTGAGCGTCGGTGTTACTGGGACCTGGCATAAAAATAGTTGAACGAGAGCAAACAAAGGGAGGCAGGCCACGTGATGCCTGCGCTTCGTCCCCCCCCCCCCTCGTGTAAACTCATACTCTCGACCGCCCCGAGGCAACACCGAGGTCTCTTCGGGGAGGATAGACAAGAGCCATCATCCCTATCTCCAGAAGATCAGATTCTGGAGTTTCGCACGCGGACAAGGCTCTAATGAGAAGCCCGAACTCCCACGTACAGCCTAGCCGCACAGGAAGATATAGCAGACAAAACAAACCTACCCCCTTCCCCCCCCCCCCCCCGGGAGCTCGGCTGATCTCCAACAACATTGTAAGACACGTCAGCAGTTCTAGGACATGCGGCGTTGGTACACAAACAGGCGCGCCATAAGTCCACCACGAGCGCACAGCGTTAGAGGGCCGGACTCCGCTGATGCCGTTCACGGGCCGGGCCGGGGGCACCACCGCTGCTGAGTGAGTGACCGACCACACCGCAACAAAAACATCACTACATTGCCATGGTGAAGTGAAGGCTGAGACTTGCACGACCGATCCCGCGCCGACCTGTCGGCACCAGCACCCCCGGACAAGCCTAGCATGCTTCTCGGCGAGGAGGAAGGCTGAATTCTCACCTTGGTTTGCCTGTGCGGCAGCAGCAGTCCTCTAGGCAATATATATAGCGAAGTTGCCTGCCCGGCCAAGCCTGCCCCTGTCTCTTTGTCTAGTGCAAAAAGGCTGCTGCTGCGTCCGTCGCTACCCCCAGCTATGGCTACTATCGCGCTGCTGCTAAAATTCCACCACTCCGTTAGATCAGCAGAGCGTAGCAGCGGCCCGCCGCTATCATCCCCCAAGCGGTGGTTCAGGTGGTGTCACTGAACGTACCTTCCCACGCGAGCTCGCTTTTCCCAGAGGCTAGGTCCCATCTAAGCACGGGAAAATTTCATCCTGTCCCCGGCAATGATAACGCCTTATCCTGAAAGACAACAGAAAACAAAAATACCTGGTACTCGGTGGAAAGATGGCTGGCTCTGCGGACTCGCGGCCAGACAACGCTACTTTAAATTTGACTTTGAACTACTGGTACGCCAGGGGGTTGGGTTTGGTTGCGTCTTCCACTCACCACAGGCAAGACAGAACAGACCCCCGTCAAAGGGCCCCCAGTACATTCCCTGGGCTCCTGCACTGTTTGCTTCCGGCGGCGGCAGCGACGACCCTGTGTTGCCGTTGCTGGAACTGCAAGGTTGCTGCATGTCACCGGTCATCAGCGATGATGTTTTGTTTGACCGATGGTTCTTTTCGATTTTTGAATACTGCTGTACTTGTACCTGGTATGATTTTTGATTATTTTTTAGTGAAAAACTTACTTTTTTTAGAGTATTGCTTGGTGCATTACTGGGTAAATAACATTTGTCTGTTTGTGACGTAAGCTAATCCGCTACTCGGTGGTACGGCAGTATAGAGCTTTTCGTATGCCGTGGATTTCTCGGGAGAGCTGTGCTTTACCTACTCTCTCGCGCACACTGCGCATCTCTAATAGTCCCGATGCTGCGAGTACCGAGGGTGTGGGTACTCGAAGCAGCAGATAGGGGCACAGCAGCGTCAACTCTTTTTTATCTTGTATCTGTAGCAGCAACGTATCCGTGGCTTATCTTGCATCGTACGAGGTATGTATGTACTGATCGTACGTATCGTATGTATCGGCATTTCTTGATGTGGGGGTACAATATGGGTTACTGCTTTAAACTAATAGAATAAGAATCACCATCAAATAATCAAAATGACCGAAATAAACATGAAATTATCGCTGATATTTGTTATCGCGGTAATTTATCGTTTTTTTTATCAGCGATAATTTATCGAAATCGCTCGTACGCTCGCACGTTCGGTACTCTAATCATATGTCATGTAGCACTGCTGTAGTATGATATGATACCATACATTTATTTACCGCGTGGGAAGAGCATGCACGATTCTCTCGTCTCGGTGTACTGCAATTCCTTACCTGGGGCAAGGTACTTTACACATGCACTATTACTACGATTAAGTAAGGGTCGTACCTGGCAAGGTGCGTGTGTGTTCACGAGTGTGTCTGTGCTCACACCTGCCCGCACACACGCGCGCACGCGGTGGAACCGTGTGGGGGTTTGATGGTTTGTTTGTTTGGAGTTTTCTTTTGTTTTGTGTATTTCATCGCGTGTGCAGGAGGGTACCAGATACATCTATTCTGTGTGATGGAATGATATGGCCGTCTCGCATTATCGTGTCACATCTCCATTTACGCCTGTACCGCCACACACCTTAGACTCACTCACAATACTATAGACCATACTAAAACTTCAGGACGGACAATACGACCCCCCCCCGTTATTTACTGCAAGTGCAGTAGTATTAGTCTCACAGTATATATATATATCCATACCCCCCCCCCCCCTTCCCCCCCAACGCCCCCTCCTTCCCCACCACCCGCACCATCGCCTAGACCTAGCACCACGCGTATAGCAAGCTCCTAACTGATATACATCTATGCGACCTAAACATGTTGGAACCCCCCCCCCTTCCCCCCGCCCCCCTTCGAACACTCCGCCCTAGGCTCTCTTCACTGGTTGTACGACTTACAGGATATGCATTGTATAAACTGATGCATTCCTTCCAAAACCGTCAGATTTACCCCCTTAAAGGATTTATAGTTTCCACGCCCAGATCGAGTTGCCGCCCCCCCCCCTCAGCGCTCCCTCTTATATAAACCCAGGCCCCCACGCCCTTAAAAACTCCGCCCTCCCCTCGCCGGTTATACCATATACGACTTACAGGACACACGTGATAAACTGAATGCATTTCCTTCCACAGCTGTCAGGTTTTGTCCCCCTCAGAAACGGGTTTATAGTTTCCGCGCACAGACTGACTAGCATCACCCTGCTGACCCTGAAAGCTACACTGTAGTTCCAAGGGGAGTCGCCGACCTATATCCTTAATGAGGGCACACCACCCGTAATACGCGCGATCGGAGTATCACACACAGCTTGCAAAGATGAGCTTCGACCAAATCTTCCATCTCACAGCTATAGAGTGTATTTTTATTTTATTTTTACAAAATATATTTAACTATTAAAAATATTAAATATTAACAGTGCACCCAGGAGGAAGACCCCCCACACTAGGACTGTGAGTTGGCTGGAGTTCCCGCCTAGTTATTAGTTGGCTGGCGACTAACTGGCTTTAGTCGACTAGTCGACTGGCGGCTAGTCGGCTAAAGTCAGGCGAGCGAATCGAGCCAACCCCCCCCCCCCCCCCGGCCGACGGGACCCCGATGGAGGTCCCCCGGAGGGCCCGTCGGAGGCGCCTCCGGAGGATCCCGCTGAAGGCGCCGCCGGAGGCAAAAATTACGCTCTTTGGCTTCATTCTGTACGCAAAAAGTACGACTAAACGGCCTACTGTAGTTTAGCACTGGTTTATATAGAAGAAACAGGCTAATTAACAAAAACGTCGTATTGGTCTGTAAAGGCTATTTATATGTAATAGATACAGCACATCCTGCCATGTAATCATGTAAAACAAGGACTAGTGCCTCCTTTGCCTACCCCGCAAAGTGTTTCCAAACCCAGTGTTGGGATTTGGAGGGCTTGGGAAGCCGGCGCTCGTTTACTAGACAATGGCGAATCGCATCTTTGCCGCGGGCGCGGGCAAAAGGAGGGGCCGTCGGGACGACCACTTGACCGATGCTGGCTCTATCACAGCCGGTCATTTGACGGACCGGGTTCAATGCCGCCAGCGCGTTCGGCATTGCCATCGACACCAGCACCATCGATGGCGATGGGTCGATGCGCCATGAGCTGCGTCTCTGTTTCGCAGCGAGTTTGGACTCCTGTCGCGGGGAAATGCGTGCCCCGTGCGAAACAATCCATCCTACAATCAAGGAAACCCAAATACACAAAATAGCTGGATAGTTGGCACCGCCGCAAGTAGCTTAAATAACTAGCTAATAACTAGCTGGCAACTTATGGTCAGCCAACTCACAGCCCTACCCGACACACTTTGAGATTGTAGCAGCAATAATCGGGGGGGGGGATGTAATAATACCAGTAGGCGGTGTTTCAGCGGGGCATGGAGCTAGGTAATCTAGCCCCTCGTGTTGTGGCGCAGGGCCGTGTTTTCGTTTCGCTTTAAAACATTGCACTGCCGACCCCCCCCGCTGCAAGCCGGGGGCGGCCTAGGTACTGTGGGTGTTCATATCTTCTCCCTTTGTTCGTGAAGAACACACATGTTATCTGCTGCGGCCTTCCTTTTGCCCTTTTTATTTAGGTTTTTCTTTGTTTGGTTCGTAGCCAGGCGTTGTCCGATAGTATGCTGCGCGGGTATCCCCAGAGGGGGAAATATCGGTTGACAACGACATTGGCCTTACCCTTGGCAGTAAACTTGACGGCGGTGACGACGATCATGCCACCCCGGCGGCTGAAATGTTGTTAATAGTAAAGAGCAAGGTGTGTACCGGTAAGTTTTACCTCGAGGCGTGGCCGGAGGAGGGCCGATTTTCGAGCGCCACTCCCGTCAGCCACGGCCCTGTTTCAACCACGATAGCCCGCGCTTCGAGCGCCGCTCCCCGAAGCCACGCGCCGCGAACTGCTAGGACTGCTGTCGCTGCACGTTGCTCTCGTCAACGGGATGTCGCCCCACTCCTCGTTCCGGCCACGCGGTGGTTTGTTTGAGGTGCGCGAAGGCCGACACCGAACGCCCGAGGTATCCTTTGGTGAACCCCAGAAACCTCCTTTGGCGCTCGGCTCGGCGTTCCTTGTCAGGGGGAAGCCTGTGATTTTGATACCCTGTATCTAATTTAGCATTTAGTAGTATGTTCGTAGGGAGTACAATAGTAATGTGGCGTGGGTATTGATAACAGCCTAGATGCGGCCTTTTAACATTCGGGGAATCAGAGGGCAGAAAAACATGTAATTGTGTATATTCATATGGAAAATTGATGCTATGGCATTGCCCTGGGCCGCCTCCCTCCGAATTTTCCGGACAAATCATGTTAAGAGGTACCCCGGTACACCATAACCACCGAGCGAGGTATGCTAGCCAGTGCCTTCATGGTGTACACGTAACAGATCCAGTTCCCGCCTGATAATTTGATATTGTGCAACTGGATATTGTGCGGCCCTTCGAGGCACCAGGTAGGCTACTCGCTGGTAGTGTTAGGGCATCCCTTCTCCGCCGTTGTGACGTTGTTGTTATTTGTACTTCCGTAGCGAGGTGCCTATGCCTATCACTACCGCTGTCCCCCCACAATACCTGGCGGGCGGTATCGCCTACCTGATTGAGGATTCTCTCGAAGCTTTCGCTCATGAGACACACGGCGAACAAGAAGCCAGGAGACACAAGATACATGCCCTTCTTGAGCGAATTACCAGAGCAGAACCAGAGGCATCCCTCCGTAAAAGGTAGCAGTAATCGGTCCCTCGGTCCACATTACCCTATACCAGGTACCTTCACACTCTGAAACATGCATACATAACGCTCCAGGATAGCATTTGAGAATACGGGCAAAGGTAACATGTTTTCTTGGAAGGTCTCGTATACGCAAAGGGGCTCAGGACGAGACAGAGCCAAGAACCTCCTCGGCCCAGGCCTTCATCGCCCCCGGGTTTGGATAGTGCAACAGGAAAGCTCCGCAAACTCATCTTCCATTCACATTCAGTTCATGTTCACCGTTCATTCATACACGAGGCACAGCAGTGTACACCTACTGAGGAAACAAGCACTATGAAAGCCGGACTGACATTTACAGAAAAATAACAACGCGTCGAGAGTCGTAACACTAAGGTTAGTGTAGAACGTACCATTTCGCAAATAAGAAATTTAGCCTGAGCCAGCGTTCCTGTTTCTTAGTTTCTGTACACTGGTGCCCTTTACCTTTCTTTTTTTTTCTCACACTTCTACTTTCCAACTTCTAGACAAGCCGTGGTCACAGGTGTCGTTCCTTCTCCCCCCCGGTTCTTGCCTTCAATTTTTATCGCGCATAAAGTTCAGCAATCCCATTGCTCGTCGATTTTTCATCGAGCGTTACTATCTCACGCTCTCGCGCTTTCCGCAAGTCAATTTGTGCACAAGAAAAAGTCCCAACGAATTTGTACGAGCATACACTCGGCGGGGCTCGAACTCACGAAACTGACTTATACCAGGCTGGACGATAACTTGATACGCCACCGGGGCGACCGGCTCTGTACATGCGTGAGTGACGACGCAGGCCCTGCCGAATAAGCGAAAACCCCGAACGGGGCAACAAAAGAAGGGCGACCCGCCCTGTGCGGGACGCAGGGATGTCGGTGTTCTGAGCAGTTGCACACCCTCCTTCTTGGTCAGGTCCTTGCTGTCTGTTATCTCTAAGGTGGGCATGTGCTACACGGTAGGCGCGCCGCTAAGATTTTCAGGCTCCTGACGGTCGGTTAACCTTGCTACGTACGCGTAGAGGAGCACTTCATTTATTTTTCCGACGACCCACACTTAGCAAGCTCCATACCCCACCCCCCAAAAGGTCGACTTTGACAAACGTTGTTGACTCAGCACTTGACATCGATGGACATTCCCATGGGCTATATATAGGTGTACAGCCAATAAACAAGTTTGGAAACACCAACGGGGGGTTTCCAAACATATTTGGTCTTCGAAACAAAAACGGGGGGTTTCCACCAAGCATATTTGGTCTTCAAAACAAAAACGGGGGGTTTCCACCAAGCATATTTGGTCTTCAAAACAAAAACGGGGGGTTTCCACCAAGCATATTTGGTGTTCGAAACAACAACGGGGGGTTTCCACCAAGAATATTTGGTCTTCAGAACAAAAACGGGGGGTTTCCACCAAAAGCATATTTGGTGTTCGAAACAACAACGGGGGGTTTCCACCAAAAGCATATTTGGTGTTCGAAACAACAACGGGGGGTTTCCACCAAGCATATTTGGTCTTCAGAACCAAAACGGGGGGTTTCCACCTAAAGCATATTTGGTCTTCAGAACAAAAACGGGGGGTTTCCACCAAAAGCATATTTGGTGTTCGAAACAACAACGGGGGGTTTCCACCAAAAGCATATTTGGTGTTCGAAACAAACATGTCTGGTCGTTCCTCAGTTGAGAAGGCCGTCATTGCCCCACAGAAACCGTTTGGCCCAACAACTGCTACCTCTACCGCAGCCGTCATTGCCCGACAGAAACCGTTTGGTCCAACAACTGCTACCTCTACGGTAGAAGGCATCCGCTTGATTCAGGAGTTACATACCTGGCCCACAAGCTGACTTCGTAAAGTTGTAAAAGAAAGGAAGCGCAACCCGACGAACAACCGCATCAGACACCATCATCACCCATCACCATCAGTGCACCACCATCATCACCAGCATCACCATCAATGCACCATCATCACCATGGCCTACAGTATAGCTATATGTATCGGATAAATCATGATGTCATGATGATGTTGAAAAAACACAAAGAACGGTGTTCCGAAGATATCGTCGATCGAGTAGTTCCTCGGGTGAGGAACTCTGTACGGCCCAGAAAATTGTTGACCAAGAAGTGCTACCAGGTACCAGACGCCCCTTTCGTAGGACACGTGTCCTACGATAGGGATGCACTACTACTACTACTACTACTACTGCTGTAACGTAGCCCACAGTCAGGTCTTCATTAGGTTCTTGCTGTCTGTTGTTTCCAGGATAGACCAGATCAGGGTCAAAACACCTCAGGCACGGAGCTGATGGGGCAGCACAAGACGGGCGTTGTAATCCCGTATTTTCCCGACATCGTTACCATCTGTCGGAAGTGTTGAGCAATTAGAGGGTATTGTTAATAGTCCATTTGACCACTGCTAAAAGGTTAACCATTTGTCTACGCAAACCAAGCCTTATAACTCTGTGCCCCCTTGACCGGCGGGATAGCAGGTCGGGCGAATACACAGGCTGACGCGTCAATATACGCGCATTTCCATTTCCTGGGGATACCAGGGAGAGTAATTTTCAAATTCGGCATAGGGAAAGCCGTAAACGTGTGTTATTGGTGGACGGTGAGATTCGAACCCAAGACCCGAAAACCCATGGTCTGTCGACGACGCCATTTGTTAAGGAATCTGAGGGTATTTGTCCGTTTGACCACTCACTGGTAAAAGGTTAGCCAAGAGCCTACCCAAACCAGCCTTACAACAGAAGCATCGCAAGCCACATATTATAATAATCGTACGAGTAATCAACCATGTTTTTCTTGTCTATACGTAAGTATATATGCGTGTCGCACTCTACAACATTAGCCCACCCTGTATTTGTCGCAGACGCAGACAGGCAGACCACGCGGCGATAACAGTGTGATAACATCAACATCTAGAAATCGGAAAGGGGGTCGAAGATGCGGCTATTCAAACAAATAGATGAGACTGGCTGTATATCTGCTCAACTCCTCGTTCTGACGCCGAAGCCTAAGACGCCTTACGCACGAGTTAAATAAGTGAATAAAGGGAACCTCGGGGATCGGTCTTGTACTCGACCAAGGCTACATTAGGGGGGGCAATCTCACTGCTTTCTATTCCATCGCCTCACGGCCACTCATGATTCGCCATGCTGCTACGGTATGGCGCCTGACCATTTACGCTAGGGACCTAAATCTGGCAGCAAAATGGTGGCACGCCCTCTACCGTAGCTCGCGATATGCCAACGGCAATCGGGCTATGAAAAGACGAAGAAGGCCAAGGCAACTGAGCGCGAGCGAGTATTCGAAGAGAAACGTAACAAAGGATGGACACGGAAATAATGTGGAAAGAGAAGACAAACGCGCTGTAAATCGAAACAATGGCCCGCAGCGTGGGACCTGACGGGCGAGCGTGCAGCCATTGGCTGAAAGGCAAGAGCGAAGGCAAGCCATGCTGCAAACCATAAAGGCAAGGCCCGCATCGTGGGACCTGAGAGGCTAACTTGGGGACATTGTTCAAAAACAAATAAGAGGAGGCACGCTGCGAAGCAATGGAAGCAGGGGGCGTAACGTGAAGCCTAAGAGGCTAGCGTGAGAGATCTGGTCGAATCGACAAACGAACAACCGGAGGCAAACACGAAGCCGAAGATAGAAGACAGAAGATACGCTGGAAAGCTAAAGCGTTGAGCAATAACGTGCGATTCTGAGGGGCGAGCTTAGAACGGGTACTATTAATGGCAAAATGA
Organism: Undaria pinnatifida; assembly: GCA_012845835.1. Classification (NCBI taxonomy): domain Eukaryota; class Phaeophyceae; order Laminariales; family Alariaceae; genus Undaria; species Undaria pinnatifida. The sequence goes on from JABAKD010000029.1 coordinate 14,902,638, forward strand.
AACTAGACAGACGTGCGTCCCAAGCACTAAATTAACCGTTGCGGTCATCGACAGGACAGTCACGTCTCCACGTATTGACACAGTAAGGGTATTGGGAGTCGTTCTATGGTGTAGCCCCCCCAACTTTTCTTTGACGAAATCGCCGGTTTGAAAACAAGCTCTCGGTCGTATCTCCTGAATTAATGTGCCCCGTGCCATCTCGATGTCGTTGTTTGATAATCCTGTGCAACCAAGGAAATACATGAAGATGTTTTCTTCTAGCATCATTCCTCGTGTCGAGCAGCCATGAAATGTTCGTTAGAAAAAATGGCTGGTTTGAGGGGGGCTATAGTAGAATCAGTCTTGGGCGGAGACACAGAGTGTCCCCAGCAGGTCTGCCAATTGAGCAGGTCCTCGAAGAGTACTCACTTTCGTAGCCTTTGTAGAGACATAGCTTTATTCGATTGCACCAGAACCCCGGATGGCTTCTGAGATCGGAGGCTCGTGCCTCCGATCTATTTCCTGACTATCCCGAATATAAAACGCCAACCTTATAATACGAAACCCATCCAAAGTATCTCAATACGGATAATTACAGGCCTTTCAAGGCCGTATCTTAACACTAGCCCACCCTGATGAGCCGCATATGCAGAAATATGGGAGATTCGGGGAAACTCCGGTTCTACGAACTAGACCATGAGTCAAAAATGCTGCTCCTCAAAACCCACTCCCACACCTCTAACGGTCTGGCTATAGAGCCAGGAACACGCGAAGAAAAGCAGTTGAAGGAAACGCAGGCCCTACAATAAGGCAAAACTCGCCCATCAAAAATCTGCCGTGTACCGCCGGTGTGGCGGGGCGGGGGGGCAGAAAAGGCTCTAGAACATGCCGCATACCGCCGGTGTGGCGGGGGGGGGGCAGGAAGGCTCTACGGCAAACCAACCACAGGAAAGGTGCTATGGCAAGGCCAGCCCTCGTCGATATGGAGGGGAACACAGGAGCTAATACAAGGGAGAAATCGTGCCAAAAACTTCCCGCGGCCCATCGGCATGGCGGGGGGTTAGACGAGGAAACGACAAATACCCGGGATGGAAGGTGGCAACACCTACAGCCCCGCGAGGGGGGGGAGCGTTTAGACGAAAAAACAAAGTATAACAAATACAACACACAAAGGACAGAGAAAAAAGATGACACACAGGCCCGTACATAGCCCTGTACCACGTTGCGCGCGAACAGGGTACCCTGGTCGCCCCCCGGCTCTGGGCTGAGGAGGGCGTCGGCAGGGCGAAATTGAACAACGACGAAAAAGTGACAGCCCTGCGCCTCAGATAGCGGCGTTCTACCCAAACCCTGGCCCGGCACTGAGCAGGGGGTTCGGCAGGACAAAAAGAAGAAAAAAAAAGAAAGAACCGCCCCAAAACCCAACGAAGACTCTCAGGACACTACGAACAACCCAAAGACAAAGACTCAAACCTCATAACCCCAAAAAATGGAAAACTATCGAGGAGCGGTGGCGGCTTGAAAGTCACCTGACCACGGCCGCGCCTTGACATTTGTCTGCGTTACGTTGGATCCCCCGAGGAAACGCACTGGCGATGTGAACTTGCAGGCACCAAGAGCCTCGTACACGGCTCCCTTCGAGTCGTGTAGCGCGCCGGGGGAAGAGGAAGTTTAATCGGTCCCGGGCCATCCAGAATACGGGCCAGGTATGCCTTGTCCTCGATAGTGCTCGCGCTGATTTTTCCAAGCCACCGCAACCCATCGTCTCCCTTGTACCAAAAGTGGGCTCCCTTAGGGAGTACCGTGTCGTGGTCGCGACGGAGCGAATCCGCGCGGGGAACACAGGCGTAGCCCGGCGCTAGGAAACGTTCGCCGATGTAGCGGGAGAGTGGTAAAAAATGGACTAATACCCCACTAAAACCCTAACAAATGGCGTCGTCGGCAGGACCATGGGTTTTTCGGGTCGTGGGTTCAAATCCCACCATCCACAACAATAAACTTTGCAGACTTTTCCCATGTCGAACTTGAAAAATGCTCTCCCCGGTATCCCCAGGAAATGAAACCGCTTGGATACTGACAGGTCCGCCCGTATATCTGGCCGACTTGCTATCCCGCCGTTTCAGGGGGGGGAAATTTTACAAGGCTTGGTTTGTGTAAGCTATTGGTTAACCTTTTGCGAGCGGTCAAACGGACTAGTACCCCACTAATACCTTAACAAAAATGTGTATTAACTGTCTGGACCAGTACCACGCGAGTGTCCATTGTGTAATTAAAGAGATCGACCTGTCGGAAGACCCTCTGCCGTATCAATGGATGGGAAATGAGGCGTGGAGGCCCTTCTGTTGTGTGTGCAAAAACCGCCTAGGATGATTGGGGTAATGCAGCCGCTCATACTGAAGCACAGGGCTGTTGTTCGTGTGTTGTACCCTTTTCGCAGATAAATCCCCCCCCCCAACACATGCTACTAGAGAGTAGGATTCGCATGGTAGGATGATGTGAAATATACAAGGAGGAACGGGATGCGTTAGAGGAGGAGATGAGGAAATTAGACGAATGTGACATGGAAGAGTTTCGCAGACTAGGGCAGTAGCGAGAAAACGATCGCTATCCTAGGAGATAGACGGTGGCGACAGACTGCGAATCAGGACGGGGATGGGATGATAAGCAAACAGTTTTTATGTAACCCATGAAAGAAGCGTATTGAGCGCCCAAATGTTGAAGGTGTCTCTATTAGGAGTAGTATGAACGGTGCTCCGTCTCGAAAGGGATGCGTGGTCAATGGTATGGTCAATTGACTAGGGCGAGCAACAAATGAGTACGCCCCCTTCCCAACCCCCAACACGTGCTACGGCAAAGGTTCGCCAACCTTTTTTTTTCTGAGGCTCTACCCTTGAGTCTTGTTAAGACTGGTTCTACGATACTCCCCCCCAAAACCAGCGATATCCTTTTTTTTTTCTTTAACGAACGTTTCACGGCTGCTCACCAGAAGCGATGCGATGAAAACTTTATCCTCATGTATTTTCTTGTTTGCAAACGGCTATTCGAACGATGACGTCGGGGTGGCAAGGGGCGCCGTATTTCAGGAGGTACGGCCGGGAGTTGGTTTCAAAACCGGCGATTTCGTTATAAAAAAAAGTTGGGGGGGCTACCGTAGAACAACTCTTGAGCCTTCTTAAGCCTTCGAAGCCAAAAACACATTTTGAGTAAACCGAAAGTGGAACCTTTGAGATGGCCGAAACCATGGCCTAGGTGCAAAAAGCACCCATGCTGTTAAACAAGAAGAAGTACATTCCTACGATAGTGGGCTTAAGGAGGCCCACTATTCACGAATAAAATTGCCAAAAAGTGCTATCTCTATCGTACCACGCGTCCCCGCCCCCGCCCTGGTTCCTCGCTAGGGGCGTAGCGTTGTAGCGTGTTCTGTTTTTCAAAGATGCATTTTCGCCTGTCACACCCCCCTCGCTGGGAGTGTAGCAGTAGTCTTGTGTTCTTCCGCTCTCGGCATGCTTTTTCGCCCGGCCTCCCTCCGCCGAAAGTATGGCGGTATTATAGCTGCGATGTCTGGCGTTTTCGAGCTCCTTGTGGGTAGGGCTCCCTTCCGGTTCCCCTTTTGGCGTTCCCTCAGCAGGGTTCGTAGTCTCGAGGGGTAGACGTGTGGGAGAAGGTCTTGATGAGCCGCATCCCGCATCTTCGATTCACGTTGCACAGCATTTTGCGGAAGTGGTAATTCCCCGAATCTTCCATTTTGATGCATATTATACGGCTTATTTTGAGGGTGGGCTAATGTTGTAGTATGACCCTGGAAGGCCAACAAGGGCCCAGCATAGGACTTCGCGAAGTAGTGCCTTATTATTTACAAGGCATACGCGTATAGGGGACAGGGGTGTTACAGGACGACAGGCAAGAGCTTATTCTTGCACTTTAAGACCTTCAACTAGTAACAGCCCGAATTGGATAAGACACCAAAGCTCTTCAAACCGAGTACACGGAAAGAGTGAGTGACAACGCGGGACATGGTTAGAAGGCAAACCTGAAAGAGACGACGTGTGTGTCCCAGGAAATATTTTAACGTGACACCATTGGGGGCGGGGTGCCTTGTTCCGACCGCGGCGCCGACCGCGAATATCTCGAGCACGAAGTTACGGCCGAGGGCTGTCGAACTCGCTGCTCCAAACGGAACATCGTCGGTCGTCGTTACCCCCGCCGGCGTCCCACGCCACCCCGCTCCGCCCCGCCCCGTCCTTCAAGGTGACTCCGACCGCCATAACACTAGCAACATGTCCACCACCGAAGTTGCTGGACATGCTGTGCCCACGTGTCTATCGACGCCTCTCCTTGGACAGCCTGTAGGCGCCAGCGTCGGATCGAACGATATTATGTCCTTCGCGGCCACCGATTCCCCACCCCCCTTTCATTCGAACGAAGCTAGGATTGTATCCTGGATCTAACGTAACCCCATTTACCTCCCTGTACGCTGCACTCTGGACACGCCTCCCACCCCGGTGGCCCGGGCTGCTTCTTGTGGTTGATGCTGCAATTAAGCCGCCATCGACGCGACCGATGCGTTATACGGTAGGAATAGCACTTTTTGGACCAAACGGTTTCAAAATGGCGGGCTTCTCGAAGGAGGAATCACCGACTATCTTTGGAACCACGTGTTGGTGTTTCCATTATTTATGAGTTGTACGCGTGTAGCCAGCCCAGATGGAGATGGGATTGTCCTTCGATGTTAGGTGAACAACGTTTATTTTTCGTCAAAGTACCTGGTGGATCGTTGTGTGGTTGTGTGGTTGTGTTTGGGGTATCGAGCTTCCCCCAGTGAGGACAGCCAGGAAAAAAATGAGGCACCCCTCTGCCGTTGCAAAATCGTAAATCACTGCTATAACATTTTTCTTTCGACACTGTTTTTCTCTGAAGACCCTGACGGGGCTAACCAAAAGTTGGTCACGCATCGAACAAATGAGATACCCACTGACCTATAGATGATCTATAGATGATCCGTGTCCTTCAGGGCTGACAGATCCCTGGTCTACATGATCTGCACGACCAATAGATAGATCATTTTGGGTTAGGGTGGGAGCCGTAGGATCTGCGTGACCTAGTACGTGTTTCCTGGGTTGGATCTGTACTTCATAGATCCCGGACAACATAGATATGATACCATAACACGACAGATATAGGATCTAGATGGTATATACAATCTAGATGGCTTAAGCGATCTAGATGGTCTAGACGATATCAGATGGTGTTCGTCATCCGTCCGGTGTAGGCATAAAAGGAAGTTATACTTTGTGCATAGGTTTCCTATCTCAAGTGGTTCCGATTTTTTTTATTTTCCGGGGATGTCATGATTAGTGGTCAGCGTTGAAACTCATACGAATAGCACTCTTGCACATTGTGGGGTGGCAAGCACAATAATAGTTCTTCAGACACTTGCGTTAGGATGTCGTGCGGTCTCCGACCCTCGGCGCTCGTTGTCTTCTGCCGCTCGCAGCCCCCACAGCCTTGGGTATATAGCCAGAACCGAGCATGTGCGCTTAACGTTTTTTCGCTTCAACAACCTCGGCCCTGCCTCCCCTCCCCCCTCCATACAGCGCAATTGTGATACCCCCCCGTCATTTTCCATTGGATTTTGTGTTTCGACTCGGACGCATCGCCGCCAAACCACTGCCGCCTCTATTAATACCGCTATTTGGCCACTGAAAATTGTGGTTGCGTCCATCGACAACCGCTGCTGCCTTATTGTTAGCATCGCCCTCTTTGGGATCAGGCACCAATGTCAACGTCATCAGGCAATGGCAATGACATCAGGCAATGTCAATGACATCAGGCAATTATACTGTAATAAGGCAATTTTACTGTAATAAGGCAATGTCAATGCCATCAGGCGATGTCCACGTCGCCAGGCAATTTTACTGTAATAAGGCAATGTGCAGCATCAAGCCGAAACGTTGCTTACGTAAAGACGTTGCTCGCATGAAGAACGGCTTTGCAAAGAAGCAGATGGTCCGGTGGGTATCTCGCGATCACTAATCTGGTGAGTACATTGAGTACGGTGAGTACAGTGAGTACAGTGAGTACAGTGAGTACAGTGAGTACAGTGAGTACAGTGAGTACATTGAGTACAGTGAGTACAGCGAGTCAGTGAGTACAGTGAGTACAGTGAGTACAGTGAGTACAGTGAGTACAGTGAGTACAATTTAATGAGTACAAGGACGTCGACCCTCAGGGTTACATCGAACCATACATAATTTCCCTCCATTGGGTTGATTGGGTTGATTGGGTGACAAGTCACCCCACGCTAGGGGTCCAGCAGAGTTTCTGGGCTTCTGATAACAACGTGAGAGATCAATAACTCACCCGGAACATGACTTCGAAGACATTCATTCGTTCGCGCTACCCAACCCGACTCGTAAAATTTTCACACTAACCGATAGACCTACACTTGAGGAGCTCAACCGGTCACACACAATTAGTTCTTCCGACAACTGCAACCCCTACGATAGATACGATAGATACGATAGAGGTGCTGTACCCGTTTTTTTTCTGATTTTTTGTTTCTCAATTTGGGAGCGTGAGACCTCTCCAACCAAGAACTGATTTGGAGAAAAAAATAAAACTGCTGCCTGGTCCCGGATGAAAATATCCCATGGCCGAGGTACAAAACGACAACAATCATCCCAAAACAAAAATGTCGTACAATATTTTAGACGATTTGGGGTTGTTGTTGTTGTTGTTGTTGTTCTCACATTAACTCGCAAAATCAAGTCCGTGGCCACAGGACAGGCTCCAGTCACTCTGGAGCTGAGGAATACCCCAGGGAAAAACACAAACAACCCAAGGTGGTACACGCATATGCCACAGCTGACGCAATTCATGCCTCCACCAGAAACATATAAAAGTGAAATCGGGAGTCAGTCTACGATGTGCCAGGTCCATGCCGGTGCATACGTCTCATTACTCGCGCCTGGAAAAACCGACTATACCGCTTGCCACCCAAGAAAGACTACCACGTATATATTACGCGTAGCATCTATCACTACGCATACGCACGACAGACGCAAGTCAATTGGAAAAAAGAAACACAGAGAAGAAAAGAAGATAAAGGAAGGGAAATCAATTGGAAAAAAGAAACAAATAAAAGAAAAGAAGATAAAGGAAAGGAAAGAAAAGAAAAGAAAGCGGAAAAAAAAACAAAAAAACGAAAAAACGAAAAAGGAAAGAAAGGAAAGAAAATCCAAGAAAAGCAAGAAAAAGACAAGACAAGAAGAGGAAGAAAGGAAAGGAAAAGAGAAAAAAAACGTTGTACTAGCAGACCTAGGAACTGGCTGAATACGGCATTGCTCAAAGAGGGTATCAAGTGCATCATCAGTGGCACTGGGGAGAGAACGCAACATGGCGAAGAAGTCAGGGCGGTCTTACGCCATCTTGTGACGGCCATTGGAAGGCCCGCAACGTTCAAGACGATGATGGCCAAACCCAGACTTCAGTCTCTGGGGAATAACGCCCCCCCTTCCCCCCCCCCCCTTCCCCCCTTCCCCCCTTCCCCCCCCCCTCTCCCTCCCTCCCCCCTCCCCCCCTGCCCCCCCCCCCCCCCCGCCTCCCCCCCCCCCCCCCCCTTCCCCCTCCCCCCCTCCCCCCCTTCCCCTTCCCCCCGGTCGCTTAGAGATGCCGACGGTGGATGGCGCTGCCGCAGTCTTTGCGCGTCGCTCTGCAGCTTTGCGTCTCTCCGTTTCATGCCAATTCCGCATGAACAACTCGGCTCCCTCCTCTGCTCGTCGAAACCATCTGCCAGCCTTCTGACCAGCCTTTTGCCACCCTTCGAATTTCATTCCGAAGATCGACATATCCTCCTTCAGATGATCCATCCAGCCTTTCTCTTGCCCCCCTGGGTAGCCCTTACCCCCAACAAACTCCCCAAACATCACCCTCTGTGGCAGACGCTCCTCCCCCATACGTGCCACGAATCCCGCAAACAAAATCCTCCGTTTGCGCACTATCACCTCAATGCTCTCGGAAGCTGTCTTGGCAAGCGCGTCGGCGTACGATAGGGTGTGGTCGTCGCGCTTCCGTTTCCGCCATCCAAGGCATCGGAGGAGCATGGAGCGGTGAACCCGTCGTAGCCTGTCATAGTCAGGCTTCTTCGGGCTCCACGTCATGCAACCGTAAAGAAGTGTCTCGACCACCTCAGCTTTCAGCAACCGCACCTTCAACCGTAAGCGCACACCCGGGCGATCATAGATTTCCATCTTGTACCCGTGGAAGCACGCCCAGACCCTCTGAAGACGCCGCGTTATTTCAATGCTAAGGTCTCTGTCTGCGGTGGTAGCCCCGCCCCAGTACACAAACTCGATTGTTTGTTTGTATACCTGGCCGGCTGCGTTGTTTGTGAAGGACACTTTCCCCCCGCCTTTGGTTTCCAGGCACATTATCTCTGTTTTTGCCTCGGATACCGTAAGCCCGAACGACGAGCACGCAGTCACAATCACAGTCATCATCCTCTCCAGCCCTTCTGATGATCGCGATACGATGCCCGCATCGTCCGCGTACAGCATACCCCACAATCTCTGCACCTCCTCCCCCTCCTTCCCCCTCCGCCCGTCGACTTTGCCTGTGCGTGAAGTGCCCTTCTTCTCGCCTTCCTCCTTTCGTTGGAGCTGCACCATGTTGTCCGTGATGGCTGCATCCGCGAGGAAGCGTTCCTCGGCCACACGCAGTACCACCTTGAAAAACATGTTGAACAGCAGTGGCGCGAGCACGCATCCTTGCCTGAGACCTTGCCCCACGTCGAACTTATCCGAGCACTCTCCATCATCCAACCGCACGCATGCTTGCATATCGTCGTGGAATTGGCGGATGACGGCGAGCATTCTCGGTGGCACGCCAAAACGAGCAAGGACAACCCACAGAAGCGTTCGGTCGACGGAGTCGTATACTTTGGTGAGGTCGATAAATCACAAGTACAAGGGGGTGTCCTTCTTTCGCGCCAGTTCCTGCAGTCGTCGTACTACGAACATCATGTCAACCGTCGAGCGTCGGGTCTTAGCCCACACTGTTCCTCCGGCAGAATGTTCTCGCGTTCGCAATAGTCACTCAGGCGACCCGCGATGACTTTGAGGTGTACTTTGCCGGCGTGAGCCACGAGGGAGATGCCACGATAATTGCCAAACTCAGTCCGGTCTTTCTTCTTGTGAAGCACCTTAATCGTTGCATATTTCCATTGTTGCGGCACGCCACCTCCCCTCCACGCAGCGACGATGATATCGTGGAACTTTCCGAGGGTGTTCAATTCTCCTTCGTCGGCCAAAAACCTTCAAGAGCTCGGCCGGGAGACCGTCGGGCCGTACCGCCTTTCGGTTTGCCAACGCACGGATCGCCTTCTTTACTTCGTACCTAGACGGGACATCGTCCAGTGGTCTGCACGGGGGCCACTGCTTAAGCTCGTCCGCAATGCTCGGATCGAGGGTCGGCGACTTGGTGTTAAGCAGTTTGTGAAACCACCTCACCCACCACTCGCGGATGAGGGCATTATCCCGCCCCGTCATTTAGAAAACGTATTTTCGCCAAAAAACGGTATACCCCTATCGTCGGACGACTATGATACTCCATTCATACTCCATTCATACTCCATTCCCGGGTTGATCATCCAATTTTTCCTGGTCTCTAGAGTCAATTCTTGGATGGGAATGATTCGTAGACCTCCTACCCAAACATGACGAACCTCAGAACTTGAGGTGCTGTCGTATCGAGCATCAGGCACTATCATCTGCGACGGTCGCAGTTCGCGCCCCACGGTTGCGATTGACCTCAGACGGACAACCCGGTGGCGGAGCAGCTCGTCTCTTGGACGATTAACCTCGCATTTTGATGCTCACCGCATTGACACCAGCCGTGGTCATGCACGCATGTCGCTAGGGATGCACGTTGACCACTGAGTGAGGTAACTTGGGTAACAGACAGCGCTGACTGCTAGCTCGGCGGTTGTTGTGTATCTCGGACGCATGTCGGCGTGACACGCCAACGCACCGTGTCCTATATGCGTTGGGGGCACCTTATACTGTAAAATCGGTGACTCCGAATAAGACTGTGCACGCGGTTGGTGGTGGGCTCAATGAATGCTACCACTGTATACCCCACCTCATCTAACCCCTTTGGGAACAAAGAACGAAAAACCGTGTCGAAATTTGATTGCGATTACAGCACCATCGGCCACACGACACACGAGTCGTCTCGGACCAGCAGGCTTTACGGCGTCCCCAACACACAGCACATCACACCAGATAGAGTGCCACATATTATAAAAATAAAAATACACTCCAGCTGTGAGATCGAATATTTTGTCTAAACTCATCTTTGCAAGCTGTGTGTGATACTCCGATCGCGCGTATTACGGGTTGTGTGTCCTCATTAAGGATATAGGTCGGCGACTCCCCTTGCAACTACAGTGTAGCTATCAGGGTCAACAGGGTTATGTTAGGCAGTCTGTGCGCGGAAACTATAAAACCCGTTTCTGAGGGGGACATATATATTACGATGTTTGAGGTGGTCCGCACATTTTCTCTCACATTTTCCAAAACGCGCGGCGGAGCCGCTCTCGGCTCGGAGCCTTAGTTTTTAAGTCTGGGGTAGACTAAGGGATGGGATAGACTAAGGGATGGGGTTGGGTTGAGTTGGGTCGACGCCCTCTCGTGACTTGTACATAAAAATAATCCCCAGAAAGACGCTTAACATAAAATGCCTAAACTCCCCCGATAAAGTGGAGGATTATTTAGTAGATTCCGGAGCAGAACGATAAATATTTCGTTGTTTGTGTTGGCCTGAAGGATTGAAGCGTTGAAATTCTAGGATAGATGATGATAAGAAATATTGTATACGTAGCTCCGAGAAGACAATCAAACCAAACGTCCGTAAGCCTGAGGGGTTCAAGGCAGGTCGTAGGATTCACGGAATGGATTATGTGAGTCGAGGTATTGGGCAAACGATATTAATGACTGGAGAAAAGCCCCATTAGATCATTATTCTCGCGAAGCACAGGAGTCTCACACAAAAGGCGTGAGACCTCAGCTGATAATCTAACGTCGTAATCGAGAAGACGTTACAGTCTGGTGATTGCCCGCCAATCTACCAGAAATTGCAGTAGCTTCTCCCGCCCACCCACCTCTTTTATTTCGAAGGTGAGGTGGGGGGGAGTTATTACGAGGTACAATTTCTTTTGTATGCAGCAAAATTACGGCGAGGAGTTTGAATGATCGGGGACCATTTGGGGAACTCGGTCATTCGAAACCGTATAGTAGGCCCCAGACGAGGGGGCCAGGGGAGGGAGTAACAAAAGCATTTCACGGAGTAATCGCGCTATGAACAAGGAGTAACAGCGATATCGGCAAAAACTTGTGGATACCGTCAGTGCCGTCGGTAGCAGGTTACGCCAGCGGGAACTCCCCCCACGCCTCAGAGAAAAAGAAAAACAACAACCCAATTCGAAAGATAAAACACAAAGCGAACATATTAATATTTCGCTGCTTTATCTGGTATGATTCGTGGGTGGAGACCGGTATAGGCGCCTCTCTCGGGCTAATTGCGGGGGTAGGATGCGATGCCCGAAGCGCAACGTAAGGAGATGCACCAAGTGCGCGCGAAACATGAGGATAGTTAACTCTTGCAGATAATGGAAAAAAAAAAAGAAAAACAACGACCAAGTTGCGGTAGGGGCGTTATGTTGTTGGGAGGCATTTTTCATGCGGTGGCTCGAGGTCACTCGCGCGAGTGCCCCCCCTCTCTTCCGGGCGGTTCGGTCTTAAGCTTTCGTGCTGTTCTAATTTTGCTGTGTGAATCTGCAATGGAATGGTAACCTACGCTGCGCCAAAACAATCTCCTACACTTTTTTGTCCGTGAGGTATTAGGTATTATTAGAGTCACTCGTGTTATTATTAATAACAGTATTAGTATAGTATTAATAGTATTAATAGTAGTAATAGTGCTCAAAACCCGGCAGTGGATATGGAGGTATATCATAATCACTCAATACCCGTGAAAGCATCAGAACAACCGCCCTTTCCTCAGTTGAAGTGCCCAAAACAGCCAGAAACACTCGGTCATATGGCCCCAAAAATGACCCCCCCCCCCCTAGTGTGGGATGACTCGTTGGTTAGATAGCACTATAACATCCATTTGACCAGGTGGTCACTACGCTGTGACTGTGTGGTCTTCTATTAATAGTGGATAGTGATATCTATAGCCAACAAGGGTGTGTCGTCGTGGGTTCGAATCTCACCGACTTCTTGTATTTTTTTTTCGAGCGTGCGCGCGATGGACAGCGTTGCGGACGGTTACGATAGTGCGTTCCTAGGACGAGCTCGTCCTGTGGCAAGAGGAGGTATCCGGAGATCGATGCTTTGAAGCCGCCGAGATTCTACGACCTCGAAATAATGTGTTTTGTCGGTTACGCAGCGAAATCCACTGGTAGAGACCACTCAGTCACAGTGACTGTGTGGTCTACTAGTGGATAGTGATGGACAGCCAACGGCTTGTCACGAGTTACAACACGCTCCCACCAGCCAGCGTTGGACAATAGACGCGTGTGCACAAGCTATTCACACGCTGTTTAGAGACGCACCGCAACCACTGAGCTAGCGGTCAGCGCTGACTGTTGGCTCAGCGGTTACTGGGTACCTCTTACCAAAAACCCAATCCGAGATCCGCCTGGTTCGAGATCCGCCTGGTTCTCAAGTTGACTGTTAGCTGAGTGGCTACGGTGGGTCTCTAACAAAGGCACAATCTGGAGTCCGCCTGGCTAAGAAGCCTGGACCCTAGCTATACCCTTTAGACAGGTGCGTCAAACCTCAGCAAGGGCACAGACGCCGAACTGTTTGAGGTAAGTACATGTCGTCGAAATAGACCTGATCAAAACTGTTGGTGTTTATCGACCGAAGACGGACATTACCGCCAGAAAGGCCAAAATCTAACCGACTAATACACCATCCGCGTGATGAACGACCCTGGCGCCTCGCGGCCGGCGGCATGGTACGGTCCATCGCTGTTACAAGCCACGGTTACGGTATGGAGGGCACTGCACCCCAAATTGGTTTCCGAGTATCTTCACCAAAAAAACGCTGGCGGCGAATTTTGCGAAATAAATGAGCGAAGAGAGCTTAAGACCTGCAACGCAATAAGTAGGGTAGTCTAGAGGGGCGGTGCTCGGTCTCGAAAGGAATGCGTGGTCAATCATAATAATGGTCAAATGACTAAGGCAAGTGACAAATGACTACGCGCCCCCCCCCACATAGTATAATTCGAAGTATGGTCCCACGGCTATACGACTATGCATTAAATGAGTACCCCCCCCCATATAGCGTTTTTGAGTACTTCGTCCCACTAATAATGGATCTCCGTAGGTAACTTGCTTAATAGAATGTACAAAATATATTTTCTTGTTGGTGGGTGAGTAGGTCCTTATGTCCTTCTGTCCATTTTCTTGGCATTGGTGTACTCCTAAAATTCACATACATGTTGCGATCAACTTGCGCACGGAAAGCTTTGTCTAACTCCCGCTATCTCCCGCTCATACCTAAACCCCGCCCGCAATCTTCCGCTATGGCAAGGCAAGGAGGAAACAAAATGCGACTTATCAGTGTTATGGTTCAGATCCAGAAACGGTTCCGAGTGCTTTGTGGTTCGAAGTGGAGAGACTTGTACGATGATGTAAAGCGAAATCAAAAGGCTAGGATGATATTATTGTATACCGGAAAAAAAACTAATGTACATTCGACGGGAAAAAATGTTTCCACGGATTATTATGTTGGCCAGCATGCCAAGCCAGATAGCTCTAGGGTGGTGGGCAATGCGCATGTTATACATGCATGTAAACACGACGATGGCGATGTTTTACAAGGTGCAAAAGTCGACCATAAGCAATAGTTAATAACCATTCTGCACAACACGTAGCAACAGTACTGTACCAAAGGAGGAGTGGGGCCAGGGGGACAGAAACAATCTGGCCTACATTCAGATCTATGAATAACGGAAGGAACGATTCCGAGTCGATTGCAGTGGAGAAGTCTTAGAAGACGTGCACGGATGGGATCCAAATACAGGTGTAGAACATTTAGTTGTTTTCGGCAGAATCTGGCCTCCCCACCCATGTACACCGGGGACAGAACATGCCACATGTCAGCCTTGACATAAATAACCCCGGAGCATGGACATACATAATACACAGCAGTCAGTACATAGTCCAGCGCACATATATATATGTAAACGTATGACAATGTGAAGATTAAGATTTTTTTTGTCATGGGCGATTTTACAAGGTACACATCATCGCGACCACACACAGCCTCGTGGAATACAAGAAGAGTTGTTTGGGAATCCAAATCTTTTCTCGACGCACGCATTCCGCGTGGCCACACGTACTATTGGTGCGCTCCTCGTGGTTGCTGTTCTGTTCTGCAGGCGAGCGAGTAAAACCGTTCTTGTTCTGCGCACGGAACAACTACATCGTATCGCACCCTGCAAACGGAAGGAGTCTTTCAGGTTATTATTTTGAATTTTTATTGAACAAAGCGGACACAACCCTCTCCCCGCTATATAACGATGGACACACACACTCTGATTTTTGTGTATACATGAACACTGCTGTGCCGAACTATGTAGTACTGGCTTTCCGAATCGTTTTGTTGTTATTGTTTTTCCCGAATCATTAGTGAGCTCCACACAAACTCATCTTTTGCCGGGTGATAATGATAATTTTTCGCTCCATGCTGTGTTAGGTCTCGAAGCCAAGCGTGTTATCTAATTTGACAGAGTGTACGCCACAAGCAAGCATCGTCAAGCCTGATCGCGACGACTGCTGCGTACGGCGGTAGAGGTGCGCCGTTCATTGTGTTTCTGAGGTTTTTGAGAAGAGGATGAGAGGCATACGCCACCCAAAATACTGATTTGGAGATAAAGAAAAGCGCTACTGTTAATAGTAGATACTGTAGACTACTGTGTTTACCCGATTAAGAATACCAATCCATGGCCTAGGTACCGCAAACAATGAAAAGTATTGCTGAACAAGATTAAGGAGCGCAGTGGATTAAAAGAAAAAAAAACATTTCAGACAAAAAAAAAAGTGCCACCTCTAGGGCAGCACGCGCCTGGCGCCAGAGGCGATGATCAACAAAATTGCATGACGATTTTGTGAGGGGGGGCTGAGCCACGTACACCTCCCGCACGCCACATATGATACTGTACTGGTGATACCCGTACGAGCAGTAGCAAAGAAAGTAGTCATCGTGTGCGCGAGAAACATACCTGGTATCAATGTATTAGATCATAGACAAATGATGTGTGGGGGGAGGTCATAGTCATTTGTTGCTTGCCTTAGTCATTTGACCATACCATTGACCACACATTCCTTTCGAGACCGAGCACCGTTCCTACTACTCCTAGTAGAGACACCTCCAACCTTTGGGCGCTCGTTACGCTTTCTCCATATATACTATTAATACATGAAAACTGTTTGATTATGCTATCCCCATCCTGCTTCGCCGTCTGCGGCCACCATCTATCTCCTAGGATAGCGATCGTTTTCTCGCTACTCTCTCTAGTCTATCAGACTCTTCCATGTCACATACGTCTAATTTCCTCATCTTCTCCTCTATTGCATCCCGTTCCTCCTTGTACATTTCACATTCCCCTACTATGTGGGCCCCTGCATTGTGATCGGGGGCGGAGACACAGAGTGGCATGACATGACATGATATGATATAATATGATATGATATGATATGATATGGTATGACATGACATGATATGATATGATATGATATGATATGATATGGTATGATATGATATGGTATGATATGATATGATATGATATGATTTGATATGATATGATATGGTACGATATGATATGATATGATAGCTCAGACCCGGTGGTGAAGATTGGGGGTACCCCCTACAGCCCCCTACCTACCGGAGCCTTGATCTACTACTACTTCCTGTGTTTTCACATTCATTCGTTCATCGTCCCTGGAGAGTTACAACATGAAAAAAAAAAAAATACACTCCAGTTGTGAGGTCGAAGATTTTGATTTTGTCGAAACTCGCCTTTGCAAGCTCGATATATATGGGGTTTTTATCTAGTGCCCTCGTCATGAAGAAGGGAACACAGTCTGGCACACATGTAATAATGTATGTTCGTTTTTGTTTTGTTTTTTCACAAACACATCCACTTTCCAGCTTCGGGACAAGCCGTGGTCACAGGTGTCGTCCCTTCCGCCCCCCCGGCTCTTGTCTTCAATTCACAAGGTTCTGAGTGGACTAGTATTTCATACTTCTTTTTTTGTGGTAGTAGTCTTCCTGTAATCTCGCTGACATATTTGTTTTCTTATTGCCGAGTTACCCGAGGATCCACATGTGTATGTGGAGCATTATAATTCTTCTGTTACATTATTATCGTTGTCCTCCGACAATATAGCGTATAGACTACATATGTAAAAATCGATCTCACAGCTGGAGGAGTGTATTTTAATTTTCATAATATATATGTACAAGAAATAAATGTACCTCCGATCTAAACAGAGAATCCTTCCATAAAGCAGCAGCAGCAGCAGCAGCAGCAGTATGTCTCCTATTAACACTATTAATACTATTATTATGTTGTTGAAGCGTTGCCGACTTTCGGCCGAGATCACGGCCACTCTCCTCCCGGTTCACGGCGGCGAAACATTGGCAAAATATCGGTCCGAAACAAACGTCGGATCCGCCAGAGAACACACGGACGGGACAACATGAACCAACCAACACCATCGCCCCCCTTGTCTTCTCCACATCGTCACCATCATCACCACCACTACTATCGCCATCCTCACCAACACCGTCACCTCCACCATCACCAGGACCATCACTACGAAGGAGGCGATGGTGTGGTTGTAGGATGATGATGATGATGATCATGATGATGATGATGATGATGACGATCATGATGATGATGATGATGATGACGATGATGATGTTGATGTCGTTGATGATGATGCTATCTCATTACTTATCGTCGCCAACATCGTTCAGTCTATAGTATATATACACATATACACATACATATTATATTAATAACATACATGTCCAGGCTTGTACTGGTACCAGGGAGGCTCAACATTGACTAAATAATACGAAAAATAACCGTGATATACATATATTCATCCTCCGATGGATGGGGAAAAATCCTGCAACAGCTTACCACCCTTCCGCGTATTTTCATACATAGTAGTGTCAGGTCATGTGTCGATTTAACTCAATTGCATTCATTCGTAATCTAGTAAAAGGTCTATTACGGAGGACGATAGTAAATAGGACCAAATATTGTTAGTAAAAAAGGGTGAATATAAAGGTTTTTGTATTCACCGTAGGTCCTATTTACTAGGGTCCCCCGATGAGCCGTATAGTTTTGTAATCTACGGAGACATGATTCGTGATTCACCTATGTACGAGCGTTGTAGGATACTTGGTATTGGGAAATTAGTGTTTTCTGTCATTGTTGTTGTCGTTGTTCTCGCATTAACTCGCATAATCAAGTCCGTGGTCACAGGACAGGCTCCAGTCTCTCTGGAGCTGAGGAATACCCCAGGGAAAAACACAAACCAAAGGTGGTACACGCATATATCACAGCTGACGCAATTCATGCCTCCACCAGAAACATAGAAAAGTGGAATCGGGAGTCAACTTTTTTTTTCTTTTTTTTTCTTTGCACACTTTCACTTTCCAGCTTCTGGACAAGCCGTGGTCATAGGTGTCATCCCTTCTCCTCCCCGGTTCTTGCCTTCAATTTTATCGCGCATAGGGTTCAGCAATCCCACTGTTCGTCGATTGTTCATCGAGTGTTGCTAACTCACGCTCTCGCGCTTTCCGCAAGTCAATTTGTCCACAAGAAACAGTCCCAACGAATTTATACGAGTATGCACTCGGCGGGGCTCGAACTCACAAAACTGACCTATACCAGGCTCGAGGATAACCTGATACGCCACCAGGGCGACCGGATGGTATGAACCTACGATGTGCCAGGTCATACTGGTGCATACGTCTCACCACTCGCGCCTGGAAAAACCGACTATACTGCTTGTCACCAAAGAAAGACTACCACGTATATATTGCACGTAGTACCTATCACTACGCGTACGCACGACAGGCGCAAGTCAATTGGAAAAAATAAACAAAGAAAAGAAGAGAAGGTAAAGGAAAGGAAAGACAAGACAAGAAAGCGAAAAAACGAAAAAGGATGAAAAAAAAAAGGCAAGAAAAGCAAGAAAAAAACAATACAAGAAGAGAAAGCAGGGAAAGGAAAAGAAAAAAAATGTTATACTAGCAGACCGTAGGAACTGACTAAAGACGGCATTGAGCTCATAGAGGGTATCAAGTGCATCGTCAATGGCACTGGGGAGAAAACGCAACATGGCGAAGAAGTCAGGGCGGTCTTATGCTATCTTGTGACGGCCATTGGAAGGCCCGCAAATTTCAAGACGATGATGGCCAGACCCAGACTTCAGTCTCTTGAGCATGACGCCCCCCCTTCCCCCCTCCCCCCCTCCCCCGCTCCCCCCTCGCCCCTCCCCCCCTCCTCCCTTTCCCCTCCCCCCTCCCCCCTCCCCCCCTCCCCCCTCCCCCCCTCCCCCCTCCCCCCCTCCACCCCTCCCCCCTCCCCCCCTCCCCCCTCCCCCCCTCCCCCGTCCCCCCCTCCCCCCCTTCCCCCATCCCCCCTCCCCCCCTCCCCCTCTCCCCCCCACCCCCTCCCCCCTTCCCCCCTTTCCCCCTTTCCCCCTTTCCCCCTTTCCCCCTCCCCCCCTCCCCCCCTTCCCCCTCCCTCCCTCCCCCCTCCCCCCCTCCCCCCTCCTCCCCTGCCCCCTCCCCCCCTCTCCCCCCCCCCCCTTCCCTCATCCCCCCTCCCCCCTCCCCCCCTCCCCCCCTCCCTCCTCCCCCCCTTCCCCCCTCCCCCCCTCCCCCCTTCCCCCACTTCCCCCTCCCCCCCTCCCCCCCTCCCCCCTCCCCCCTTGCCCCCTGCCCCCCTCTCCCCTCCCTCAATCCCCCCTCCCCCCTTTCCCTCATCCCCCCTCCCCCCTCCCCCTCTCCCCCTCTCCCCCCCTCCCCCCCTCCCCCCCTCCCCCCTCCCCCCCTCCCCCCTCCCCCCCTCCCCCCCTCCCCCCTCCCCCCCTCCCCCCTCCCCCCCTCCCCCCCTCCCCCCTCCCCCCCTCGCCACTTCCCCCCTCCCCCCATCCCCCAACCCCCTTCCCCTTCCCCTCTCCCCCCCCTCCCCCCCTCCCCCTCTCCTCCCTCCCCCCCTTCCCCTCTCCGCCTCCCCACCTTCCTGCTCCCCCCCCCCCCCCCCCCCTTTCCCCCCTTCCCCCCTCCCCCCCCCCCCCTCCCCCCGCCCCCCTCCCCCCCCCCTCCCCCCTTCCCCCCTCCCCCCTCCCCCGTCCCCCCCCGCCTCCCCCCCTCCCCCCTCCCCCCCTCCCCCCTCCCCCCGCTCCCCCCTTCCCCCCTCCCCCCTCCCCCCCTTTCCCCCTCCCCCCCTCCCCCCCTCCCCCCCTCCCCCCTCCCTCCCTCCCTCCCTTCCCCCATCCCCCCTCCCCCCCTCCCCGTCTCCCCCCCTTCCCCCGTCCCCCCCTTCCCCCCTCCCCCCCTCCCCCCCTCCCCCCCTCCCCCCTTCCCCCTCCCCCCTCCCCCCGCTCCCCCCTCCCCCCCTCCCCCCTCCCCCCTCCCCTCATCCCCCCTTTCCCCCTCCCCCCCTCCCCCCCTCCCCCCCTCCCCCCTCCCTCCCTCCCCCCCTTCCCCCATCCCCCCTCCCCCCCTCCCCGTCTTCCCCCCTTTCCCCGTCCCGCCCTTCCCCCTCCCCCCCTCCCCCCCTCCCCCCCTCCTCCCCTCCCCCCTCCCCCCTCCCCCCTCCCGCCGATCCCCCCTCCCCCCCTCCCCCCTCCCCCCTCCCCCCTCCCCTCATCCCCCCTTCCCCCATCCCCCCTCCCCCCCTCCCCGTCTTCCCCCCTTTCCCCGTCCCCCCCTTCCCCCTCCCCCCCCTCCCCCCCTCCCCCCCTCCTCCCCTCCCCCCTCCCCCCTCCCCCCCTCCCCCCTCCCCCCGGCCGCTTAGAGATGCCAACGGTGGATGGCGCTGCCGCAGTCTTTGCGCGTCGCTCTGCAGCTTTGCGTCTCTCCGTTTCATGCCAGTTCCGCATGAACAACTCGGCTCCCTCCTCTACTCGTCGAAACCATCTGCCAGCCTTGTGAGCAGCCTTTCGCCACCCTTCGAATTTCATTCCAAAGACTGACATATTCTCCTTCAGATGCACCAACCAGTTCTTCTCTTGCCCCCCTGAGTAGCCCTTACCCCCAACAAGCTCCCCAAACATCACCCTCTGTGGCAGACGATCCTCCCCCATACGTGCTACGAATCCCGCAAACAATATCCTCCGTTTGCGCACTATCGCCTCTATGCTCTCGGAAGCTGTCTTGGCAAACGCGTCGGCGTACGATAGGGTGTGGTCGTCGCGCTTCCGATTCCGCCATCCGAGGCGTCGGAGGAGCATGAAGTGGTGAACCCGTCGTAGCCTGTCATAGTCTTTCTATTGGATGATGGTGTGTTGTCCGAATGTCAACCACCCCGCTGGAAATATGCCTTCTACGGTATGTACGGTATGTTTAGTTCTGGGTTGATTCCGATGGGGTATACGCCCTTTATATCAGTCTTGGTTTGGTCCAGATTTTGCCCCAGATTTGTGGGTGGCTTCTGGCCGATCTTGACTCATCCCATGTCTTGATTGTGATAATATACTCGGATGAACGCGACAATAATATAATGGATTCTTCTACATAAAAATGATCAGCACCTGGGACTTTTGTTTTATCCGGTGCCACCGCGGAACCAAGGCCCCCGCATGAGGTGGGCCACGCGAGCAAGCCGACCCTGAGCATGGGTTTTACCATCACACTAGCGAAAGACGGCCATTACATTGGAACCAACCGTGCTCGGGGAGGTAAACGCGCTGGACCGGGGCTGACTCAAGACACTTTTTTCCCGGGATGCTTCAGGAGCGACTTTTCTTCGTCATCGACCCCCACTCTACACGACAGTGACGGAACCCGCGCGTACACCAGCAGCAACAGAGAGCAAGACCATCGAGACGCAGCCTAAGGCAACCAGATACAGGAAACGTGCTTGCATTGAGCGAGTGATCTCGGGGCTAACTTTTGAGCTGCAGTTACGAGCAATTCTGAGCGACGATGATTGGGAAAGGGGGGAAGGAGGGGCGTCATGCTCAAGAGACTGAGGTCTGGGTTTGGCCATCATCGTCTTGAAAGTTGTGGGCCTTCCAATGGCCGTCACAAGATAGCGTAAGACCGCCCTGACTTCTTCGTGATGTTGCGTTCTCTCCCCAGTGCCATTGATGGTGCATTTGATACCCTGCATGAGCCCAATGCCGTCTTTAGTCAGTTCCTAGGGTCTGCTAGTATGAGTTTTTTTTTCTCTCTTTCTTTCCTGCTTCCTCTTCTTGTCTTCTAATCTTTTCTTGCTTTTCTTGTCTTTTCTTGCTTTTCTCGTCTTTTCTTTTCTTTCCGATCCTTTTTCGTTTTTCCTTTCGCTTTCTTCTCGCCTCTCCTTGCCTTTATCTTCTTTTCTTCTCTGTGTTTCTTTTTTCCAATTGACTTGCGTCTGTCGTGCGTATGCGTAGAGGGATAGATCCTACGTGTAGTATATACGTGGTAGTCTTTCTTGGGTGGCAAGCGGTATAGTCGGTTTTTCCAGGCGCGAGTAATGAGACGTATGCACCGGCATGGACCTGGCACATCGTAGGAAGACTCCCGATTTCACTTTTATATGTTTCTGGTGGAGGCATGAATTGCGTCAGCTGTGATATATGCGTGTACCACCTTGGGTTGTTTGTGTTTTCCCCTGTGGTATTCCTCAGCTCCAGAGTGACTGGAGCCTGTCCTGTGACCACGGACTTGATTATGCGAGTTAATGTGAGAACCACAACAACAACAAGTACCCCCCCCCGTGACTGAGCTGGTAGGTAAGGTATGACCACATAATTGTAGCCCGCTCCCGCCTTGAGACAGCAGATAATTGATCAGCTATGCTGCATGATTTGGCAATCCGGGGTATCATGGCTGTTGGAATTTACTATCTCCACAAGGTATCTTCTACGATACTATTTGGTTTGTCTTGGGATTTTTCGGGGTTGTGTTATTTTATGAAAGATATTAGGTGTGCTGAAAGTATACCTCGTAGTAATGGGTGAAAGTGTACACGAATAAATTGTGGACGATTCGTTCTTGAATAAGTAACATCGGTGATAGTCATTGCGCAGGCATACACGCATATGCACGTATGTCACGAATGATAATTGATGGTCGGTTGACTTCTGGTTATTCGTGGTATGATATCACTCATCAGGGGTTCTCCCAATGGGCGTCTTGGTGCAATCCTCCAATCCCCATTACGGTGGTATATGATACAAGGGCTCCGCGTCGCGGGCGGCTGACGCCGCCCGCTCCGCTCGCGCGAGGAAGATTTCAACTAAATATGAAGGGGGCAGAAAGAGTAGGCCCATGAATTAGTGCAGCTAGCGATTTGATAACGCCAAGAGGTACTTGTCCAGAGTTGATCGCCCTGTCTGTGCTGTGCTGTATGTTTGCGATGTCACGTTCTGATCGGCAGTACAGTAGTACTGGTGTAATTGGCGTAAAAAAACGCGAAGAGGACCGAGATTGAGTCCTCTGGTTCTGAGCGTGTTGCATCTAGAGACACCGGACTAGAGGCTGGTGCGCACCAATCGGGTGCCACCGGCGGGGCCGAGGGAAGTACGGGCGGCGATGCCCAAGGCTTTGGCGTGTCCAGCATGCGGGTTGGGAGTAGGAGTGTTAGCTCAGGCTTGAACCCCCATGTATCTTCTGAAAGTCGTTCCTCTGTTCCTGCCGTAAGCTTTGGTTCGATCCACGGGACTGTCGGTAGGGCTGCTGTAGGTAGCCAGTCCGCTGTTCCGCCCGCTCCTTCTCTGTTGAGTGAGTGGTGGGAAAACGTCGCCAGTGGAAACACTCTGATTCCTCCGGCTGACATTACTGGCACAGGAGAAAAGTTGGTTAGGAGTCCTTTTAAAGTTCCCAAAACTCCTGTTTTTGACGGCAGCGACGTGTCGTACCCCTCACGGTCGCAGAACTTTCTTCTGCTGAGTGCCCGACACAACAACCTGTATGAGGCGTTTGTTTCCGAGATTGAGATTCCGATTGCAGACATAGGTTTTGACTTGACCCCCTGGATAGAGAAGGGTTTCAATGTGGGTGTGATTCGTCAGGCGGAGATGGCTTGGTGGTTTTCGTTCGACTGCTTGAACAAGGATAGTCTGAAAACCATGGCTAGGCACGCTGGTTCCCCCAGCAAGGCGTTTTGTGCGCTAAAGGATAATTTTCTGCCGTTGAGCCAGAGTCAGATTCGTGTGCAGGAGGAGAAACTGAAGTCACTGCGCATGCGTTCGAACGAAAATCCCGCAACCTTCTTTGCATCCATGAGAGAGACGCTTAGTGTTCTGCAAATGCTTGAAGTCAAGAAAGATGACAGCGAGGTGTGCAATCTGATGCTTGAAGGGCTGTCGCACGAGCACAGGACTTTGCGTGAGACTCTTGTAGTGGTCTGTCCGAATGACCCATCGTTCATCAAGAATAAAGTGCGTGAGCGTTACCTAGACTTGCAGGCACAGGGTGGTTCGAAGAATCACAGCAGTTTTGCTCTGGAGTCTAGGACTGAGAGGAAGAGTATCAAGAAGCACAACAACAAGCCGAAGTCTAACTCCGAGTCTGATTCGTCCAAGAAAAATACTTTTCAGGGGAAGTGTTTCAAGTGTGGGGAGAAGGGTCATTTGAGGAAGGACTGCCTGGGTCGCATCATCGCTCATCCCACACAGACTGGGAAATCCGAGGCCGGCGAGGATGAGAGCGGTGAGAAGTCTGACGTTTCTTATTTGGAGTGTCTGCTAGCACGCCGGAATGATGTGATTGTGCAGGCATGTGAAGGGTTGGGCAGTATGATGTATGATGTTTCCGGTTTGAAGTGTCTGCTAACATCACGATATGGTCTGATTTTGAGCGCTGTCAACAAAGATATGATTATGAACGCTGTTAACAAGTCTGAGTACTTCGAGAATTGGTATGCGGACCCGGGCACAGCTTTTCTCATAAGAGATTGTCTCGCTTGCATGAAGGATTCGAAGCTCTGTCAGAAGAACGTTAACGGGATTGGTGGCGTGTCTTGTGAGGTAGAATTCTTTGGAACACTGGAGTTGGTGTTTGTGACTGCTGACAGCGAGTTTTCAGTAGAGCTGAAGAACGTGTTGTACTTCCCCAACTTGGGGTACAACCTCTTTCCTCCGAGCGCAGCGAGTCATGGAATGGTCTTGGTGGTCCTGATGGTGTTATGACTGCTTTTCAAGGGCAAGTCACTTTTTAGAACTTCCATGGCATGCTGATTGCGACTGCGTATCGTCTAGGAGAAGACTCTATTGGTACGGTGTTGGCGGCCCTCACTCCTTCAAACCCCAAAAGCATGAAACCACGATGGATGTGAACGAGTCCCACAACATTTATGCTCATTCGCACGAGGGATTGCTTTGTACTACTGCAAAGCGACTAGGTACCGAGTTGGTTGGTGACATGCATGCTTGTACGGGATGTTCAATGTCGAAGGCTATTAGGAAAGGAATTTCTCATGAAACTAAATGTAGATCAGATAAAAAGTTGGGCAGAGTTTTTGTTGACTTGGGAGGGAGGAAGGACGTTGCGTCCGTAGGGGTCAAACATTACCCCATGATTGTGAAGGATGATTTCACAAGGCGTGCATGAATGTATTACCTGTGAATAAATCAGACGCTGGCAGTGCTTTCCGAAGTTTTCTTGCGAGTGTGCGTGCTGATGGAATCCCATCATTGGTTGATATTGTTAGATCTGACAATGGAGGGGAGTTTTTCGGGGGGGAATTCGCATCTGTGTGCAATGAGCTTTTGATCAAACAAGAGTTCACTCCGGCTTATTGTCCGCGATATAATCGTGTTGCAGAGCGTGGTTGGGATTGATTGAGGAGGCCGCGACGGCGGCTCGTATTCAGGCGAAAGTTCTTTTTTGGGCATGTGCAGTTACCTAAGACTGACAAACTCTGGGCTGAAGCTATGCACTGGGCTTGCGAAGCAATGAACCACACCGCATGTTCTGCTAACCCTGACTCCAAGTCACCGTGTGAGATGTGGTATGGAGAACTTCGTCCTGCTAGACCGTATCCGTTTTTGAAGCCGGCGTACTGCAGGTGGCAGCGACCGTCGAAGCTGTTACCGAAGGGTGAGAGTTGCTTTTATGTCGGTCCTTCGAGAGACCACCCCCGTGATTGTCATAGAGTACTTACGAGGGCTGGGACTATCCAGGAAACGAGAGATGTGACGTGGGAGGTGTTGCCGTCACAGCTCCCTTCAATGCAACCTTACTTGCCGATAGGGGTCGCAGAGGAGGGAGGGGAGGAAAGTGACGACGATGTAGAAGAAGCCGAGGTATGGCCCATTGTTGGGAGAGGAGTTGCCTACACACTTTTAAGACGTGATGTAACGGCTTCTGGTGCAGGAATCGATGAGGTTGTCAGTGTTGATGCAGGCAGTGTAGGCCAACCCCCCTCTGTTCCATCTTCCCCCTCTGAACCGTCTTCGCCCGTTAACAATATCTCTGATAGAGCAGCTCCCTCCGTGTCTTCTCCAGCGCCTGAGACTGATGGAGAGGGGCAGGGAGGGCAGGAGGCAGGGGAGGTAGAGATGGGGAAGCCGGGAGGGGATGATGAGGTCGATTGGGCCGGGAGAGCATGATGATGTAGAGTCGATTGGGTCGGGAGGGCCGGTAGAGGCGGAGGCACCCCCTCCAGCCGCTCGTCGTCCGCGGCATGTCGCTGAGCTTGCTGACTTTAATACTCCTGCGCGTGAGAATGATGAAGTAAGAGAATATAGAACTCGCGCGAAAACCCGTGCAGTTAACCAGCAGAGCGTACCCGGCCTTGTGGCCACCCTAGGACCCATCTCCGCATCAGTGATAGTATATGCACTTGTAGCGGAGCAGCGAGCATGTGACGAAATCGGATTGCCGAAATAATTCGTTCAGGATGTTGAGTCAGAGCCTGGTACCTATCAAAAAGCCCAGCAATCAAAGTACGCCATGATATGGGAGGTAGCTAGGTCTGCCGAAACTGAAGGCTTGATAAGAGCAGGAACGTTCGCGTTAGCAGTAAAGGTCCCAGTAGACTGTAATGTGATTGATGCTAGATAGATGAGTTTTCAAATGGAAAGCAGACGAAACAGGGACCATAGTAAAGGCCAAGGCTAGGCTTGTAGCGAAGGGCTTCAAGCAGAAGTACGGTGTGGACTATCTTGAGACGTTCTCGCCTACCGCAAATGCTGCATCTCAGCGATTGTTAGTAGCATTGGCGTGCAAGTACAACTTGGAATTACTCCACTGGGATATTGAGCAAGCGTTTGTTCAGTCGGAATTGGATCACGAGGTGTTCATGAAGTTGCCTCCTGGCTGCAGTTCGATGTCAGGAAAGATTGCCCGTTTGAACAAGAGTTTGTACGGATTGAAGCAGGCATCTAGAACATTCTACAAGAGGCTAGTGTCGGACCTGAAGAGGATTGGTTTTGAGCAGTCTATGTCTGACCCTTGCGTCCTGCGTTTCATGATGGGAGACGAGGCGGTCGGTCGCGATTCACGTGGATGATATTCTGTATGCAGGAACTAAGAGTCTGGCTGAGGTGGTTGTGGAAGCACTAGGTGACTCTCTTCCTACGAAGAATTTGGGTGAGGTCAAGTTCTTTCTTGGTTGCGAATTTATTCGCGACCGCGAGGCTGGCACGATTGAGATTTCTTAAGAGAGTTACATCTGGAGTGTTCTCGAGAAATTCAATATTTGTCGCACCAGCTCGATCCCTGCTTCCCTTGCCAACGATAACAGGTCCTTGAAGATGGATGAGGGGCCAAAAGATGTGCCGTTCCGAGAGGTGGTGGGGAGCCTGATGTGGATCGCCAGCCAGACGAGGCCCGACATCTCGAATGCTGTGCGGGCTGTGGCGAGGCACTCTCACGAGCCAAAGATAAGCCACTGGAAGGCAGCCCAGAAGATCCTGAATTATCTTCTGGAAACGGCGCATCTAACTCTGAAGTTCAAGCAGGACAGTTCGGTATGCGTAGGCACGTTGGTGTACGTAGATGCCGACTTTGCGAGCAAGGCCACTGACCGTAGATCAGTTTCGGGAGCGGTGGTGTTTGTGGCTGCGATACTTGTGGTTTGGATTTCTAGGACTCAGAAATGCGTTTCACAGTCGACTTCTGAAGCAGAGTATCTTGCGATGGGCGATGGCGTGAAGGAGGCTCTGTTTGTGAACGGAATGCTTCAGCTCCTGAGGCCTAGTAGGAAGCCTCGTAAGATCGACATCCTTGAGGGCAACGAAGGAGCGATTGCGCTTGCAGAGAATCCGCTTAGCTCGAGTAGGAGTAAACACATCGACGTGAGGCACCACTTTCTTAGGAATTTGACCGAGGAGGATATATGATCGAGGTCACGCATGTTCCCAGCGAAAAACAGCATGCGGACATCCTCACGAAGGCTCTGCCCAGAGATCTTTTTGAAGTTCACCGCGACTTTGCACTTGGCTCGAGGGATGAGAAGTAGAAGTACGACTTTTTTTTTCTTTCTTTGATACATATTTTTGGTCTGGTAGATACAACAGCCCCTAGGGAGGGTGTTCGTGATAGCGGCCGTGCGTATCGACTGAGTTGCGGTAGAACATCTGATTGAATGATTTGAATACCAGAACTGTCGATCTGAGGTTGCCTAGCTAGAACATAAGAATACTCTTTGTGGTGCTGCGGTAGTTAGGAAGATTGTACACACCTAAGGGTTATACATTGGACCGTAGAAGTATGTATGGTACATCGGACAATTGTCAGGTAGAATACTCCCGTATTGTTGCTAGACGTCGGATTAACGGCTTATTGCCGTGATCGGTACGTTGCATTGGTCCGATTGTGTGCATCTTTCCGAAGTGGCGTGGGAGCTCGCAGCCTTTGTGCTCGCCCCACTCGTTCACTCTACTTCCCGACCTGTCTCTTCAGACCAAGGTCTCATTGATACAATACCTCTTTCTCCCGAAGCCACGGATTTACCAACAAGGATAAGGAAGGGCGAGGGGCGTTGGAGGCGCCCCCCGAAGACTTTTTTGTGTTTCGTTCGTTCAAGCCCTGCAGACGTCAAGCAAAACAAAAAACGCTCAAGCCCTGCAGACGTCGAGCAAAACAAACGCTCGAGAGAATGCCACCGCAAAATTCAAAACATAGCAACTACCGTTTGGAAATGATGCCAATTTTGTAAATCATCCAGGCGCTGCAGACGTCAACATACAACCGAAATCTCAAGCATTCCTCCTCGACATGCAATATTTTTGCAACTTCTCGCTCGGCATCCGTCCGCGTTCATGTCGAGGTGCGGAACGGATTCGGCAGGGTGAGGGGCGTTTGAGCCGCCCCCTGAAGACGGCGCTCGAACGAAGCTATTTGACCGAGAATTCCAGTTCCGCGAATCGCATACTGAGGCCGAGACGAAAGAAAACTCCTGACCGAATCCCCGAAAATAGAATGATCGTGTAGTCTAGACTATAGACTATAGTGTTTTTATAACATTATTCTAACGACGTCAGATGTTAGTTCGACGAATTGTTTGTGTACACATCGATAGGCCATGGGATTGCGCTTTAATTTTTCTCGAAGAAACCAGCTGTTTGTTGTTGGGTGGAGCGTACTACTTGTAGAGCTCTCCATCTCCACTGAGAGAAGCCTCTCATAAAGCATTTGGTGGCGTGCACCTCTTCTACCTTCTTCACAAGTCCTTATTAAAAAGAACATATTAATAGCATGCGTCAGAGTGGTCAACAGGACAGACAGGTATTATATCGTCACATGCTGTCCGCGCGTCGTATATCTTTTTGCGTTGCATTTATTAAACAGGTCACATCCTCTATGCCTGTTTTTATGTAGCCGATCAATGCTCTGCCAATCATTTGTTTTGACGTTTCCCCCCTGAAGCCTGAAAGGGGTTGAAACGGGTCCATATTGTTGTGCCTAAATACCTGTTGGCGGTCAGCGCTGATAGGGATTCAGCAAGCGTAATGTACAACTTGTTCTACTCCCTCTCTTGTGTTAGCGAACATCGGAAGCATTACGTAAGAGTATTCTTTGCCTCCCAGGTGTAACTACCATGTATAGTCTCCAAGCACATGTTAATAAAAAAAGGCGTTGGACGTGCTGTTACCCAGTCCACCTATTGTTCAGTTTTTCACTGGCGTGCTGTTTGTTACCCAGTGCACCGTAATGTTAGAGTTGGTTGAACGGTCGTATGAGCGAGTTCGCACACAAAGCATACCAGCCAAAGAGGCAGAGAGCCCCACATTACTTCCGCGCGTACCATCAATCCGACAATCTTCGCCAGTTCTCCTGTGTTACATTACCCTGCCGATGAGAAAAGGACAAAGCGCCCTAGGCCGTCCTTTTGTGCTAGAATGTCCTGCCGATGAGAGAAGCGCACACAAATAATTTCATAAATTACAAGTTTCATCTCGCCAGAGACACAAGCTTTACACGCCGTCAGGAGCAGGCCATTTAAGATGACCCCGACGACGAAAAAAAGCGTGCCTGGGTGCTGTTTTAGTAGCACGCCTAACAACTGTAACCTACCTATGGTCTTCGCTGAAAGCCTTCCCGCTGCAGGTTGATTTGCTGTGACGATGTTCTACAGCAGCTCAAGCAGTCCTTTCTACACCGCAAGATGCAAAGTCTACATCCATCTACCTAGGTGGCCCGGGCATGCACCCAGGATGTCACCTGGTGACCACAAACCTCTCCGAAAACCTCCAGCCAACCTAGGCCAACAAAATTAACTCCCCTACAACAGACCATATAGACAGAACCAAACTACAAAAACTGCTCTGGTTAGTCAGCACGTACCAACGTTGTTGATCATCACTTTTACTTTTTAGCTCAAGTCGTAGGAGTGTTCATAGGAAGTTTTACTCTCAGCAACATTCTGGACAAGCCGTGGTAACACGTGTCATTCCTTCTCCCCCCAGGTACGTGCCTTCGTGCCTCCGTTTTTATCGCGCCTAGGGTGCAGCATTCCCATTGACCGTCGATTTGCATCCATAAAATTACAACTTTGCCCAAGCCCATGCAACGTAACATGATCTCAATAGGCGAGGAAGAAATAAACACACGTACCGCACGGTAAGGCTTGCACAGGACGGAGAAGTAGCATCATCGGCACCATGCAACCATTTACGACACCTCCCAAGCCACAGTTCGCTATCATGCCCGACATCTCACCTTATCACTCCTACCATTGGCCAGCGCATGTTCGTGGTACCAAATGCAACCAGTTCTCCTCCATTTATGATTGGTCAAAACCTTGTCAGAGGAACCGACACTTCCACCACCAGAAAACGGTCTTGCGTAGGGCTGTAGTAGGAATGTAGGGACTGTTCAAAAGTTAAACCTAGAAACTACGCCATGGATAGTGCGTGACCCACTGTGCAACAAACCGATATTATCGATACATACTGCAGGTCCCTATCAATCCGATACATGACCAAACAGATTTTTACGAAGCAATCCGATTCCCCCCAACACAGATCTTAACCATCCCGATAACCTCACCACATGGGCACGAACTGACCGACACCCTCGGCAAACAGGTACCGGTATCAAGCAAACCGACATCCTTGCCAGATAGGACTCAGCAATCCGACACCCTCGCCAGACACATCTGTAGCAACCCAATGCGCTCACCACATAGGGCGCTGACAATCTGATATCCTCGCCAGATAAGGATAAGATAAACTGCACGTAGGGATAGAGACCAACACATATTTCCTAGCGGAGCGCCTGCCCACTCGAAAGGCCCAGGTCGATTAGCGGGTATATCCAGCCGTCTTTCGGGCGTCCAACATCGGGAATATTCAGTCGTCATTCGGGCGTCCGACATCGGACTCGCACGGCAGGACGAGACAAGGCGGCACGGCGGCTTCTTCGCCAGACAGCAAGCTAGGGCGCAAAGGGAAACAAAGGGGTGCGGGGGGACGAGCGTGCGCACACAACGAGCATATAGCGCGCATACAGCGCGTACAACGCAAGCAGCGCATATAGCACACACAATGCATTCAACACGGCGGTTCCTCCGCCCGACAGCAAGCGAGAGCGCAAAGGCAAACAAACGCGTGCGGGAGGACAAGCCCGCGCATACAACGCATACAACGAACGCACACATGGCATACAACACATCGGCTTCAGAAAGCAAGCGAGAGCGCAAACGGAAGCAAACGCACGCGGAGGGACGAGTGTGTAGATACAACGAGCGCGCACAGCGCATAACAACACATTGTTACAAGGCTTAGTTTGAGTAAGCCGTTGGTTAACCTTTGCAAGTGATCAAGCGGACTATTACCCCACTAATTCTTCAACAAACGGCGTCGACGGCAGGACCATGGGTTTTTGGGGTCGTGGGTTCGAATCCCAACATCCACAATAATAAACGTTTTCAGACTTTCCCCGTGTCGGACTTGAAAAATACTCTCCCCTGTATACCCAAGAAATGAAACCGCTTGGATACTGACAGGTCCGCCCGTATATCCGGCCGACCTGCTATCTCGCCGTTTGAGGGAGTGTTGTAAGGCTTAGTTTGGGTAAGCTATTGGTTTACCTTTGCAAGTGGTCAAACGGACTTATACCCCACTAATTTCTTAACATACAGCGCATAAAGCAGATTAATGCAGCGCAAAGCAACACATGCAGCGCCTGCAACGCAGGCAACGCATAAAGCACATACAGCGCATACAACATGGCGGTTCCTTCGCTAGACAGCAAGCGAGAGCGCAAAGGGTAACAAACGTGAGCGGGGGGACGAGCGTGCGCATAAAACGAGCGCATACAGCCCATACAACATATGCAGCGCATATGCAACATAAGCAGCGCAAACAACACGGCGGTTTCTTCGCCGGACGGCAAGCGAGAGCGCAGAGATAAACAAACGCTTTCGGAGGGACGGTCCTGTGCATACAATGGGCACGTACGCACATGCAGCGCATACGTCACGTACAGGGCATACATCACATGCAGCGCACACATTACATGAAGCGCATACAACAAGGCGGCTCTTCGCCAGACAACAAATGAGAGCGCAAAGGGACACAAGCGAGTGCGGGGGGGAGAGCATGCTCAAACAGCGCAAGCAGTACATATTGCACATTAATTCACAAAGCACATACAATGAAAGCAGCGAATACAACATGTGCAGCGCATACAGCACATACAGCTCATACACATGCGACGCGTACAGTATATTCAAAAAATGAAAAAACCGCACAGTATATATATATAACACACGAGACACATACCGCGCATATAACAACCGCAGCAAGTCAGCCTTCTTTGGCATTTCAACCGAATCCACTATCCAAGAAAACTAAATGTTGGAATGAAAATGAGTTTATCTTATTAAGTTCGCCCGAAGTTTCGAGCACCGTACGAGAAAAAAAAAGGAACGTGAACAAAAACGAACTCGTGATTAGGCTAGACGGGTAACGCGCTTTAACGCTGGTTTTCGCTTTAACGCTGGTTTTCGTGTCCTTAATCGGGGTTGTCGCGTGCTCAGTCGTAGTTGTCGCGTGCTCAGTCGTGGTTGTCGCGTGCTCGGTCGTGTAGATAAATCAAAGCGTAAGAGCGACCGAAGTGAGACGCCGACAACGGACACCGAGCATCTGGCAATGACAAGCGGACACAGGACAGCGTGCACCGAACCGCGCCAGAACCATACTAACGAACGCCCGACGTACGTACGTCGCGAATTCTCGAGCGGGCGGGCGAGCGGTGATGATCCGAAGCTTTCGAACCATGGAGGGTTGTACAACATTTTTAATTACTTTTTCGATTCGGCTCCTGCGGACACGAAATGTCTCTTTGCGACCAGCGATATACCTACTGCAACCCCCCAACACCAATGTCCCAAAAAAACATTTCATGCCCGTACCGCCAGTTCTTCCTTCCAGCACCCCAGATCCCAGCCCAGAAATCCCAGGCCCTTCTTCTCATCAGACCCCGAATATCCCCAGGCCACATGCCACAGACCACAGACCCCATCGTGCGGGCCACAGGCCTTCTAGCGCAGGCCACAAACCACAGGCCGCAGACCCCCTACATAGCCCAGATCGATTGACTCATCCTCCAGCCCACGGTCCAGCCCATCCAGGAACACTCGTCTGCGAGGAAAGACACAGAACCAACAGCAAAACAAGGACCCCGTGCCATCGACTCCAGAAGACGCGCCCCCGCCTCAGACCAGACCAGACTTCACCAGGCCACAGACCCCCTAGCCCAGATCGAACGACCTATTCTCCAGCCCACGGTCCAGCCATCCAGGCAATCCGTCTGCGAGCAGAGAAACAGAACCAACAGCAAAACAAAGGCCCGGCTCCAGCAAGACAAGTACCCTGACCAGAAGAACCTCATACCAGAAGACACCATACCATACCATGCCATACCATACCAAAAAACCACCCGTTTTCGCACTTACTCGGGGTCTCTCCATGAGGCTACTTGCCCGCATCCAGCTCACGGTCCAGCCAGCCAGGCAACCCATCTGCGGAATGAGAAACAGCCCCAACAGAGGAACAAGGACCCTGTTCCATCTATGACCCCAGAAGACGCCCTCCATTCTCAGATCAGACCAGCCTCAGACCAGCCCTAAGACCACTTTAATCTCAGACCAGACCAGCCTCCGACCAGCCGTAAGACTAGACCAGACCCAGACCAGACCAAAGAACCTTCCGTTATTGCACTTGCTCGGGGTTCCTCCTTGCCGCTACTTGCCCGCAGCCCCGAGCCTAGGTTGGGCGAAAGGTCCTCGTGGCCACCTCTGACCACACTTGAGCCTGCCTGAACGAGGGAAGGGGGGTCAACGGGGGCAGGGGGCAAATTCCGATCCGATCCTACCCACTACTGCTGAACGTTCCTTCCGTGCGTAACACAAACTTTAAGGCCTACCTGGCATACCCTAAAAAGACAACACTCGCCATCAGATAGCCTCATCAGCCAATAAGATAGCCTCCGACCAGATCCGACCTGACCAATCCAGACCAAAGCACCACCCGTGTTCGCACTTGCTCCAGACCAGACCAGACCAGACTCGACCAGACCAGACCAGACCAGATCAGACCAGACCAAGAACCACCGTTTTCGCATTTGCTCGGCGTCCCCCCCTGCCGCTACTTGCCCGCCTGCCGAGCCTAGGATAGGCGGAAGGTCCTCGGGGCCATCTCTGTCCATACCTGAGCCAGCCTGAATGAGGAGGGGGCGATTAGAAGGGGCTGAGGGGGCAACGTCCTATCCGATCCGCCTACTGCGGGATCTGCCATCATAGATCTGCCATCAGAGTGTACTGCAAAACGCAACACTACTGCTGCAACGCCTACCTGGGATGATAACATACGCAACGAGATAGCCTCACGCAATCAGGTAGACTAGCCTCAGGAAATCAGATCGACTAGCCCCAGGAAATCAGATAGACTAGCCCCAGGAAATCGGATAGACTAGCCTCAGGAAATCAGATAGACTAGCCTCAGGAAATCAGATACCCTCGGACCAGACCAGACCATACCAGACCCAAACCAGACCAGACCCAGCTCAATCAAGACCAAAGAACTCCACATTGTTCCAGACCAGACCAGACCAAACCAAAGAACCACCCGTTTCTGCACTTGCTCAGGGTCCCTCCCTGCCGCTACTTGCCCGCCTCCCCAGCCTAGCATTCCCGAGGCCACTTGGCCACACCTGGGTATGCCTAAATGAGGAGGGGGCAATTGAAGGGGGAAGGGGGCAACGTCCAATCCAATCCTATGCACTACTGCTGAACTTCTCATCCGTGTGAAAGCTAACGAATACGGTATCATAGCACCCGCAATCAGAGAGACAGCCTGACGCAATCACGTAGTATTGGACAATGGGACAGCGTAGGCAACCAGGTAGCTCCGGGCAATCAGATGGCCTCAAAGACAATCAGAGAGCCCTGGCAACCACAAAGGGACGGCACAAAGAAACATACGCTCACGCATGACTGGCAAAAACAAAAAACAGAAAACGAAGACAAAAATCTCAGCTCTACTGAGGCACCGTGTCCAAGCTGCACACACCCGTTGTGCACTCATGGAGCTCTTTTGAAGAAAATGCGACCGATTTTGTGGTGCTCACTTTTAAGAAAATGGGATCAACTTGTGGTGCTCATCTTGATAACATCGGACCAACTTGGGTGCTCATTTCCAGAAAATCGGACCAACTAGTGGTGCTCATTTTAATAAAACGGGGCCAACTAGTAGTGGTGCTCATTTCAAGAAAATCGGGCCGACTTGTGGTGCTCCTTTCAATAAAATGCGACCCAATTGGTGCAATGCGACGGTGCTGTCATCCTCAGTTTAGCAACGAGACCATTTCCTTCGAGACTCCTCGACAGTTCCCCTACCAAACGCGCGAAAAAAACAAGAGCACAAACACAGCGCACCATTACCCCCGACCCCTGAACGTTATCCCGCGCAACAAGCATCAAAAGCCTGTGGGCCTGGCTAGGACCGTATGCGATGCTACCTACCAAGAGCAACGGACTCTTATTATGGGCCCATACGGCGTCATCCGTCGATCGAATTTCCGGATAACACCCGTAGGGTCGCTCACGCCCAATGTGTGTCACCATATATCCCTACGTGTATCGAACTCGCAACAGGCCGAAGCCCCCGGTACATATATTGGAGTATAAACGGTGCGGCAAGAAACGCATGAACAGAAAAAAAAAGACAAGACAAGAAAAGAAAAAAAAAAGTATAGAACAAGAAGAAAAAAAAAAGCGAAGAAAAAAAGAAGAAAACAACAAAAAACAAAACAAAAACAAAAACGCCACGAGCACTGGGAACCCTCGGCAAAAAAAACACCTCCTTCCAAAACGCCCAAAGCCGACGACGCGTCCACCTGTTTTCTTCCAGGTTTTTTCCTCTTTTCCCCTTTTCCACAGAGACAGGAGCCTCGTAACCCTTCCTTCCCTCCCTCCCTCCGTAATGGAAGAAACGCCCCAGCACCACATCACTCATCCCAGAGAGGTCAACAGCCCCTAAATCAGGAACTGACGTCGACGACAGAAAAGCCGATGGTGCTTGGCCGTCCTATTCGCTTCAACATTTCTCACTCAGGAACGAGAGGGCCGGTCAGGAGCAAAGTTGACGCGAATCTTCTAGTTGCTTTGGGAGCGGGGCGCTGAACAGATCCGTTGATGATCCTCAGCGAGAGTGCCTACTCCTGCTGCGGCTGCGGGGGAGGGCAACGGTTAAAAAAAAAAACGTGTGAACGCGTAACGCCCAAAAAACGAGGCATCGCAAAAAAAGAAAAACGAGTTACACCAGTTCTCCCATAAAAAAATAAACGTTGGGATCGGTTGCACAATACAAAAAAAATGCTGCTGCACATGTACTGCCGAGAAAAAAAAAGAGACGTTGGAATCGACCGCAACACGAAAAAAAAGACTAGGGTACGGGTAGAGCCCATAGAAAAAACGGGACATTGGAGTTGACCGAAGCACGTATGCTCGTGCAAGCAAAAAGTGACTACGTTTGTTTTAGTTAGCTTAGCTCCCTGCGCTGGCATTTTGGAGAAGGCTACAGCTATCACTACCTTCCAAAAACAACCCTCCCCCCCCCCCCTTATTAACCCCTTTGCAACTGGAAACCCGTTTTGAAGGAAGACATATTTGAAGATAGTATTGGGAGAGTTTTTTGGGGCTCTTAAGGGGTTAATCGCAGTGTCACCTGTGACGAGCAGGAGAACGGCTACGCCTGCAGCTATGGTTGCGACCATGTCCATTGCGGCCATGTCCTCCCAGCACGGAAAATACTCCGAAATCGTACCTACCCCGGTATCTACCAGGGTAAGATCAACAGAACCAGATTCGATACCCGGGTACCATAAAGGTATACAACAGTAAAATACCCTACCGCACATACCCTTGCAACTTTCCAAAACAAAACAAGTCGCCACTACCCTTCCGGTCTGCTATCAACAAATACCCGTCATGAATACAGACCCGATAATGTTGGTTGGCAGTGTGCACTGAGCGTTGCTCAGCTTTCTTGGGCGCATTTTTGAGCTTTTGTCGTGCTAACTTTCGGTGAGGATCACCCCTCGGTCCGAAACTCCCTCATCGTGACCCCCGACCCCAACTGCATCGAGAGCGGCCTCGGGCATGCTTGCGCCGTGCCCTGGCTGCTCGGCTGGCCGGGTGTGCTCTACTCGTTTCTTACTACATTATTTCGAATGCGTCAGCTGTGACTTGGACCAGTTGAGTGGTCGAATATTCAACGTTGCAAGCTGCGTGATGCGTGACAGTCTCGTGGCCAAAGATTCCGGGGTGACGGTCTAGCTTTGACCCGTCAAAAACCTAAAACCTCTTCAATATAAAAAAAGTGTTGGGGGGAAGCTCTTGGCAGCTGTTCGGCAAGGGGCAAAGGTGCCGTCAACCGACAATCTATGCTCGCTCGTGACGGTAAAAATATTCCGTTTTTGATGCCAGGACCCGGGGAGGCCCCCTTCTTGCGTGGCCGAGACGAAAGAGGCCACCGCCTCCGCAGCTTTTGACAGGTCATCGCGGCAAGAGCGAGGGCAATATGGGCAAGGGCGGCCGGTCTCGTGCCCCGCCGTTGTGGGTGAGTTGAGGGGCGGGCGTTACAGAAACGAGCGTCGAATGAGCGATTCCGAGGATTTTATGTGTGAACGTACCAATTCTCCGCAAAAAAAAATGAGATTCGTTCACTAGCCTAAAGTCGCGAAACGAGCGTTGCGAGTCTCTCCGGCTACTACGCATGGTGAACGAGCGGGCTCCGTGGCGCAGAGATGGCGGGGTCCTTGGTTCCGGCCGAATCGGATGAATCTACGCCGCCGGAGGAGCGGTGCTGTGGGTGCTGTGGTGGAGGTTCAAACGGTGTGCATGATTTTGTTGTGTGGAATAGTACAGCACCATCAAGTGAAGCATGGGGTTTGGATTGTATTGTGAAGGCGTGTTGCCTTTTTCGTAAGAAACCTCCAAGAAAAAAAACTTACGTACGAGCACATCTGCCAATTACGACGATGTATCGTATGATACATACGACACATATGACACGCAGGTTGCAAAGCTGAATTTGGATCAAAATTATGTTTTGTCCATCTCACAGCTGATATTGTATTCGTATTTGTTTTAAATATGTACGAGTACTCGTACAACGGAGAGAAGAGAGGAGGGAGGTCCAGGTACAAGGTTGGACTGCAAAAAATGGCGATGATACCTCGGCAGCAAAAGTACGCTCGAGGTACGAGGTGGTTCGGCCATTACTGTTGCTGCTTGTTGCTACTACTTGTTGTTGCTGCTGCTGTTGTCATAGCAGTACTGACATACTGCATGTCGGTACTCGAGTATACCGGGCATATGACACCATCATCGCGGATTTCTCGTTTTCCCAACCGGACCATTGTTTTCTGCCTTTAATATACACAAAAACACCCTCTACACTAGCTCGACAACCTGTAATGGAGGGCTCTCCGTACAAGGATAGTTTATAGATTCGACGTGAAACCGTATCATGGTTGAGGTGACACCACGTGATATTAGATGTCACATTCACGTCAAGGCCATCATAGATGGGCGATAATGTAGGTGACGATTATGGGACAAGCAGGACGGCCCTCATCTCACTACGCTGCCCTACCCTGCCTTGTCTTTCTCTGTCTGTCTTTTAGCGTTGTATGTAGAGAACTAATGTATAAGCTATGAGCCTAGCCAGCGAGCCATGAGGAGAGGTGAATAAAGACACCTGAACCCATGAGGGGCACGCTTCCCAACACCGACCAACCACGGATCCCCCACTCGGAGTACCGTGACAAGCTTATATTTGCAACACGACACCATAATTTTTGAACCCACACCGTACACCCCTTGGCAGTACTCATTCGCTTTTGCGGTCCGTCTCCGCTTCTTCCACCTCTGCCTTACGGGCATGTGCGGAGCCGCAAGCAGGGGTCAGCCCTCCGCGGCGAAGTCCACCTTGTACCCTGTATATAGAGCATATATAGCTAGCTTAGCTTCCTGCACTGGTTGCGCTGCGATAGCTACGTACAGCTGTCACAACTTTCCAACAAGGAAAATAGCAACACCACCCCTCTATTGTAATCTGCCACTGCAGCAGGGTTACCTGTGACGAGCAGGAGAACGGCTGCGGCTGCGGCTAGCGTCGCGACCACGCCAACCCCCTCCGCGGCCCCTTGACATATCGGGCGAAGGAGACCGCTCACGCCGGCGGGGGGGAGAGCGCGATACACTGCGAGAGCGGCGGGATCGCGAGCGGCTGCGAGAGCGACTGTCGCGGTTGTTGCTTTCCTGCGGTCAAGGGTTAATAAAAAAGGTAAAAACAGAGGCGTGATAGGAGGCCGGACAGAAGAAGGGGCAGGGGGCAGGAAAGGGAGCAGGATGGTGAAAAAGAGAGGGAAAATAAAGAGGGAAGGGAGGGGAGGGGAGCGGGGGGTAGCCGAAGTGGGACGTGAGAAGCTGCACGACACACGCGAAGCATGGCGACATTCGTGACGCACGCTCTTGCCATAACAGACGGATGCCAAGATCGGACCTCTCGTTTTGATTTTTGCTCATACACATGGGCGCCGAAAGGGGTACGAGAAAGTTTAAACTTTCACTCACCTTCCTGACACGTACATACTTGCATACAAGAACAAAGCCAACTTGTATTCATCCCAACGAAAGCGCACGTGCGAAGAAAAAAAAAATCGAACTCGAGCTTCAACCGACATAGGGCCCAAACTAATCGTGTGGTAGCTGTAAATGTACAACTAGGAAAATTGCATTCCTGTTATGGGAAGCAGAGAAAATACGGAGTCAAGGCCGATCCAAGAAATGCAGCCTTAGGCTGTTACCACGACATCGTAGCATGCGACTTTACTGACCTCCCTGACGCGGATGTACTTGCCACCAAGGCGCGTGTCGTCCAGGTTGCGGATGGCCGCCTTCATGTCATCCCGTGAGAGGTACTCCACAACTCCTGAGACACCAACAGATGATACAACCGGGGGAAGGGAAGAGGTAGGCCGTGCGTTACCCTTTGTGGAACTGGGTCCACGTTTTGGGACAAGAATGATTGGTGATTAGCCTGGGAGGAAAATTGCAGTTCTACAGCATTCAATTTAAGGCATCGTTCAAGCAGTCCAACAGATAGGCTGTCACCTTTGCTGGCAGCATGCCTGGGTTCAAATACCTCGGTCGGTATTCTTACCAGCTATCACGCAGTCCGACCAGGTACCCCCGTATCGCTCAACAGCTACAAATATACCAAACCACGTCATATATAGCAACATCACCCTATCCATAGTTACCCTACAAAAACATACACACAAGCCAGACTTTGCAATACGATACGTTTGAAAAAAGGGTTATTCACCCAACAAAATAAAAGGAAAGAAAGGGTCCCTCACTCACCCCATCGGCGGCCATGGCGGAAGAAGACATCGCTGTACAGCACCTGCCCCGCCTGCCTTCCGAAGTCCTGTATACAGCGCCGAGCGATATTACGCGTATGGAAGGGCCGAAAAAAAATTGAGCGCGGCTCCGACGCAAAGGCAATGGCGGGATTGTTATTTTCGTGCGCCCGAAGACGGACGGTAATCAACGTGTAGGATTTGTTTGAACAGACAAAATTCAGGACCGGTATAGGAACTTACAGGCAGGCGTTTTCATTTGATGGTTGCACTTCTGAAAAAATAGGGAACGTTGTTAGAATAATTGTATTCAATAGGGTGCGCAAAAGGCGTGCATGACACGAACCCGCATTCGGGTGCGGCAAAATAAATTCAACCCTTCGACCGTGGAAGGCCGTGTCATAAGGCCGTTTCTGAGGGCCGTTTCTTAACGTCAGTCGGCTTTGTACAAGTTGTACTAAGTATGTTTTTTTCAGGCCACTAATGCTTTCGGCCCGGAGAGTGAGCAAATCGGGTCCATTTCGGCGGTCGGGATCCCGCTTGTCATATTCAACTATCCTTAGTAATCATAATTCCTTTGTGCCACAAGTAAAGGTCCTTATGATTACACAGACCCGTAGCTGTAGTCGTGTCCGATGCCGTAGGCAACACTTTCTTTAAAATCTTCGGTGTTTTTTTAGGTGAAGCCCGTCTTCTTTTTTTTTTGCACGCACCACCCTGCACGCATGAATGGCCGAAAAAAAACAGTTGGCCCCCAAAAGGCCATATTAAGCCCCTTTTCCAGGGGCGAAAAAGTGTCGGACAAAAACAAAAACAAAACAAAAACGCCTTCGCGAACGCCTCCTGATAATATGTTACCATCCTGCCTAACGTCTCTGCCCTCTGCCGCACCGTCACCCCGGTATGCTCCACACAAAAGTCGTTATCGCCTATCATACGGAGTGTATGGTCGTAAACCTTCAAGAGGCTCTGCCAAACCCACCAAAATTCCCAATTTTTGACCCACTAATGATCAGAAAGCACGAGTCGTTTTTTGTTTTCCGTATTTGTAAATGAGAATCACCAAATCTATAGCTCTTCAACAAACCTAACTAATGCATCGTGGACAACTCCATTGGCGAGATATGATGTGCCCTTCATAAGGACCTTTACTTATGGCACAGAGGAAGTATTAATATTTAAACAACTCAGTCTAGTCGATAATAATGCAAAATGTTTGCTAGAGTCGTGCAAGTTTTTCCTACGTTGTACCCAAAGAAGATAACAGAAGGGCAGAAGTCAGAGTTTGGCGCCGTACGTATTTTTTATCATAACATACAAAGAATATCAACACCACGCAGTAGGTACCAGGTATCGCATTTAAGGAGTGCCGGCATCTTACCTTGAGGCCCTGCCAGCTGGCGTGAGCGTCAAGGCCTTCCACGATGATACATATGTGGCATGCACGGTATGTATACCTCAACACATAGTTTGGTCCATGTATCATAAAAACATTTTGATAACAATAATAATATCAAACTTACCTCGATCTGAGAGTAGATTCGACAACAACACCCTCGTATGATCTGGTATGGTATTATGATCATACTACTGCTGTTATACGAGGTAGTGAGTGAGTGCTGTACATCGTTTAAGACTTCGTTTTAGAGTAAAGGCACAAGGTAAATATCATATCAAATATCATATCAAATATCATATCAACTGCCAGTCGGAACTATACATAGAATAACGATAATCGTACACATGGTATACCTTAAGGTCCTGCCAGCTGGTGTGGGAGTCGAGGCCTTCGACGGTGACGCGGTGCTCCGTGCGGCGGGTGGCGTACTTCGGGCCGTTCGGGCGGTGCCCACGCCCGGGCTGCACGACCACCCGGGCCCCATCAAACTCGCGGCCGTCCATCTCTGGAG
Source organism: Undaria pinnatifida (assembly GCA_012845835.1). Classification (NCBI taxonomy): domain Eukaryota; class Phaeophyceae; order Laminariales; family Alariaceae; genus Undaria; species Undaria pinnatifida. The sequence goes on from JABAKD010000029.1 coordinate 14,945,158, forward strand.
CAAAACATAAGAAACACGTATAATACCGGGTGTAACATGAACATCTGTTTCTACTATAACACTGCTGCAGTGTACCAGTAGCATATAATTATTATTATATTGCAGGTACAAGCCTAGCCATGGATAAAGCCATGGAAACATATTTCGAGACACAAAACGAAGGAAAAGCATACATATACGAACAAGGTTAAGGACAAAAACGTATAAGGACAAACCTAAACATGGGGATAAGTACACAGCACATGGTCCGATTAACTAGGCTCACCGGCAACTGCGTCCTCCGCGTCGCGGCGGTCCTCGTACTCGATGAACGCAAAGCCCATCCGAACGTCAATTTTCTGAGGGACAAGGCAACCACATGCAAAACAACACCACGGGGGGGAGGGATGGGGGAGAGGGCAAAAAAATAAAAGTCCGCTGCAATGTTGGACCGATTTAGCGGTCGATGGTCGACTTTGGAAGCTGCCTCATACGTCAGCCGCGCGCGTTCTACATTTCTCGTAGTCTTTGGTCATGAAGGATAGACCGCCCTGGAATCTGCCATGCTGCCATGGTCGACGAGTACATTCGTCCTTTTGTTTCCATTTCTTTTCATTTTCCCCCTTTCAAGAGCCAACCAAGCTAAAAAAGACAAGCTGAGCTTACCTCGATCCGTCCGTATCTGCCGAAGGCGCGGTCCAGGTCACGGTCACGCGTGTGCCTGAAGATGGCGACACAAAAAAACATCAAAGCAAAGCAGGCAAAGCAAAGCAGGTCGACAGGAAGAAACGAAACCATTACTCGTAGCTCGTTCGTCATACATTTTACCCCCAAAACCATCCATCTGTACATACCAGCATGAGAGCACTACTTTAGTCCCGACAGCACAGAACTCACGTGCACACACAACACGTAGACGTCAATACCGGTATAACGTTACAGTGTAACGTTATACAACCAAAGGGTCGCTTACCTTTCCTGGTTACGGTTCGCGGAACCGAATCGAACCAAACCGAACCAAACCAAACCAAACCAAACCGAACCGAACCGAACCGAACCGAACCGAACCGAACCGCAGGAATGCAACATGTGCCGATGCGCACCGAACCTATCCTCGCCAATTCCTGCTCCTAAAGAACTACGTTTGCAAACCGTGAAAAGGTCTTCACGATGCAGGAATCCACGGAATTACGAAAGAATCGTGTAAGGCCATCTCTGATAACACCTTTTTTTTTTTTTTTTTTTTATCCTCCGGCGGATGGGGAAAAATAAAGCTTTAGCTCACCACACTTCCGCGTATTTTCATACGCGTCGTGTGTCGATTTCACTCACCGCTTCTGGATCCGAAAACAAGCGCTGTCGCATCGCAAAACCAGTTTGGAAATCTTGTAGACCCGACGCTGTTGATTTTTCAAGCTTCCATTTTCGGATATCGTTTTCGGTTCGGCTCCCACCAGGAAATGGGGGTCTAGTTTCGGAAAAAAATCGCATCCGAAAAAGGCATCTGACTGCTCATATTAATGGGTGTTTCGTGATGGCGCATCGCGATTAGTATTATTTTGATACGAGACAGAAAAAAAAGTTACATCCAATTACCGCATCTAGTTCTTCATCTCAAGTGTTCAAAACTACGAAACTTTGCATGGTAGTGCAAGACACATGGCATGCATCAGATATTTATGTATCTATCTGCTGAGCAAGCAACACGTGTCATAGGCGTACTCGTGCTGCTGCTGCTGTGTCCCGCTACCCACTGGCACACGCTTCGGGCCTCACCACGACCCGATGGATCGGATAGTGATGGCGACTACGAGAGCCTTGCTACGTTCCTCGCAGTCGCGATTGCAGCATTCGCCAACCGCAAAACACACAGTACTCGCATCGTCGAAGAGGAGGACAGCCGCCGTCTACGACACGTCGTTGTTGGTGCACGAGATCGACGTGAGAGAGGGGAAAGACAACCCTCCCCGTTTCAAGCACACAGGGCGTGTTTCCCTCGCTCCACCAACGAAGCTTCATCTGCGTGCGCTGAGATGGTCAGGTTCGGCTATCTCGTACGAGTACGTACAAGTAGTCAATCCATCGTCATTGTTAAATACTTTGTGAGAACTCCATCCAAAACAACTTGAAAAAATCGGGTATGTTTATAAGGGTTGTTGATCCGATGCCGCCCGTCTGGTTCCGCGGCCCCCAAATCCATCTCATTTTGGTATTCGAATACGCTATTACAAGATATGGTCTAAGGCCGTTTCTTATAGCATTGGATTCTCATCTTCGATTCCGCCAGAATCCGATTCGGCAAAATTCGGGCGGAGAAGAAAGCCCGACCTTTCTTATAGCGAACGGATTTTGTCAGACGGATTTCAGCAGGACTGTCAATTTTTTTTGAAAACAGCGCGCGCAAAACCCAACACCACACAGCAGCAGCAGCAGCAGCAGCACACAGCAGACCGATACAGACATACAGACGCAGCGCAGAGGCAGCAGACCACACGCAGCAGACCACACAGACGTTGCAAACATGCCGGACCAAGAGGCACCAGCCCTTGACATCTCATCGTCCTCTGTGTCGGGCTCTAGCTCGTCTTCGTAGTCTTGTAAGATGAGGTCCCAGGTGGCGACACTACGCTGCTGCTGCAGATGGAAGGCAGCTAGCGTGGTGGCAAAGACAGCAGAAACGTCGACACCAGCTTTTTCTCTCGCTGTCGCGGCCATTTGATGGTGCACCACGCGTCCCGAGGGCAAGCCAAGTTCGTAGGCTAGCCCACGGGCGACGCCCAGCAGCCCTAACAGCGCCGGCACTGCAGCACGCATGTGGGGTAGCCCGATGTGTGTGTGTGTGCGCGCGCGCGCGCGGCGCAACCAGAGAGTTTCAAATAATCCGAGACAGAAATCCGGGTTGGGCAGCGTCTCGGATTTTGGTCAGGAATCCGAGTGGCCGCAACTCGAAAAGCTGAAATCGGATTTTTCCGAATTGGATTGTGCCAAAATCCGTGTCTATAAGAAGGCGGAAATGGGCCCGAATCGGATTCTGGCGGAATCGAAGATGAGAATCCAATGCTATAAGAAACGGCCTAAGGGTTTTCTTGCAGTTCGATTCGTTCTGCGAATCGAACCGCCGTATTTTAGACTCGCGAATCTCGGACTGAACTAAACTGTAGGATACTGAAACGGCAAGATCCAAAACGGCACCGATCCGTAAGGAGGCGAAAGGAAAATAACCGAACCGTCGCCGCGGTACGGTTTGGATTGGAACCTTGAAAAGCCCTGGATATGACGGTGCATTGGTGTACCTACTCAAGGGACCATCCCGTGGCAAGGCAACTTAGGCGGTCTTATCTCCTTTTCGGTATAATTCCGCTGTAAGACCGCGTTGTTCTAGTCAAATATAAGACCAAAAACGGTCTTAAATCGGGGCAAATGGAATGCACACGATATCATAGCTCGAAACTACGAGGTACTTGGACTTGGACGTCTGCTGGGGTTGGTCCCCACACCGCCGAGAGGCACACAGCATTAAGACGAAAACGATTCGACAATCTGTGGGAGTCTTATACTCGTGTAAAGGCGTTTTATTCCCGAGGTAACACCGGGTTGGGTGGAGAGGAGGCAAACCGGTCTTCTCCATTTTATTCGTGACATGCCGATTCACCTAGGGTCTTATCTCCCGAAAAATCTTAAAAGCGGATGGTATACCATTAGACTACTGTACGTACAAAAAAATGGACAAGATTCGGGCGTGGTAAAACATAAAACGAACGGAGACGACAGCGAGCATCAGAACCGCAGCATCCTATTTCTTCTCAACGTTTTGACGGTAATAACCGCAGCCAACCGAGTACCGCCTTGTACCGTGTGCCGTGTACCTCAACACTTTTTGAGACGAAACGCGTTTAGGCTTTTTGTACGACTTCCTTTTTTTTTTTTTCCGTTGCATAAAAGTCAGTTTCATAGCCGTTTCAAGTGTCAAAGAGACTCGAGAGCAACTGAGGAGAACAACAGCGAAACATCAATCCGAGCAGACAGGGAGGAACAAAGACCTTTAATATAAGTAAACCAGAATTAAACTGCTCTTCTCCAGACACCCAGCAGGTACCAGGCATGCCCGGTAGTTGGGAGGCCCGTTGGTTATGGGTTGGGGGCGGGTGGGTGGTGCGCCATGGGTGGCATTGTCACCAATCACGACGACACCTGCTTTACTGCTTGCAGCAGAGTGTACGTACGAAAACAGCACTACTTGTAGTAGCGTGCCGAGCGGCCAATAAGAAACCAGGATGGTGTTTATAATGAGGCGAGCGTGCGCCAAGTGCAAGCCTTTTTTTCTTGATTTTCCAAAGAAAAAAAACGCCTCTTTATAGAGGATTGGACACAAATGCTTCTAGCGTGGTGTTTCTTATTTCTCCGCTCTGTGCAGACGACCAAGCAACCAACCAATCAGCCCACTCTATTTTCGTACGCTTTTGCCCACGGCTCTCAACCCACACGGCACCAAGGCCAGTCGTTACGGGTCCTGTGCACGCACAAATAATAGCCAACTCTGTTCGTGCTGTTTCGCTAAAGTCGCGGAGAGTTCGTCGAGGTAGGTGCGGCAACGTGTGTTTTTCACAGGCATTGCTGGGCTACTTGATACTCCGGAGTATTTAGTATAGGAGTATAGGTTTCAAACATAACATTGTTATTTTTCTTTGCTTTCTCAAAGTTCACTTTTACCGAGCGAACGAGCGAACCCATCGTGTCTGTCTGCCCACGTTACCAGTTGGGCCCGTGTCCCTGAGCCTTGCTGCAAGCGATATTGTCAGGCCCACCATACGGATGGGCGGACGGAGAAGCTCTGCTGCAGATACCGGTACCGCCGTGGCGGTGGCACGTCATTCGGAGTACGTACCTCCGATGTTGGTTGTGTTTCGGTGATCGCAAGAATTAAACCGAAAATCAAGGGATTTATATTGCTGCGTAGGAGTAGCAATTTTCAGGGCGTTGGTCGACGAGACGCACGCAAACGCTGACCCGGCCCTGGTGCTTGGTGTGCCGTTCTGCTGTCAATACCGCTGCTGCTGCTGCTGCTGCTGCTGATTCTACTAAACAGTACTCGTAGCTGCTACGAGTGCAAACAGATACGCAAGGTAGTACGAGTGTACCATCTGTACAGAGTTTTTTTCTTATCTGAAAACATAACGAAAATACTGTACCAATTTGCGTGGATGTTCCTTCATGTTGATCTTCAGTTCGCATCTACACACGACGAGTATGTTCGCTTGCTGGTCTCCCCCTGCGCTTTTTCCGTATTCACCCAGCATCGCAGATTGGACTACAGCAGCAGTAGCATTAGTGCAGGTACTGAGGTCACCGCCGCATTACCCACCAATTAGTCTAGTCTATTTTATTTTTACTTTCATTTTGCAGCATAGTCTAGTCTAGTAGTCTAGTACCGGCCGACTTCATATTCGAGAAAGGGCGTACTCCACACAAAATTTAGTACTCTACTGCTGCTGCTGTAACCGCTCCCGAATCTCACTTCCCAAGAAACCCCACACTGCTGTGTGAGCTTCTTCGTTCATGCGTTGTGAAGTCTAGTTATGTCTCGTCCGAGAAAGCCGGTGGGATGCCTCATAACACAACAGGTTGTTTTCTTTTATGATACCAGAAAAAAAAAAGCGGTCGGTCGGTCATCCAAAGAGGCAAACCAGATCTCAAGCGGCCGGGCGCGTTCTCGAGGGGGAAAAAAGAAGACGTGACATGAGATTGGCGCACGTCCCATCTAACATTACCTAGCACCCCCCCCCAAGCAGGCAGGCAAATTGGGGAGGGAGAGATCGCCCTGCCTATGCATACGAGTGTGCGTGCAAGTGTCGTTTCGATATTGGTGCCAACGGGGATGAACTCCTCGGGAATGAACCCCTCTGGCTCAAATGCATTTGGCGCTGTCGAGAAAATACGACAAATTTCGAAAGAAAGTAAAGCACATAGTACCCAACGCATGCTTATGAAACGAGAGACAAGGGTACTCACGGGGAGAGGTGTCCGACGTAGATCCTTGTCGCCATGTTGAGAGCGGGTTTATTATTGTGGTATCGAGAGAACCTGACCGGTGATTGCGACAAAATTCTGAGCTCTGTTGCCTGGCACAAGGCACAAGAGTGGGTTAAAACAACATCCTGGAAGGCTTTTCTTTATTGGTAGATCGGGGACGTGAGTGCGGTGAGCAAAAAAAATCAAAGCAAAATCAAATTCGATTCCAGTTCGCAGCAGACCGCGAAGGCTGCCAGAGCGACAGACAGGGACGCAGGTCAGCGAGCAACGAGAGACACCTACAACCCACACACAGAACAGGGGGCAGGCATTGGCCTCGCAAGCAATTCCATCATAAGGTGACACTTGAGATACGAACCACACCCTACTGCTACTGTCTGGTTCGCACTCGTAAAAAATGAAATTATGCTGTCGTGTTGGTTCAATGTCGACTCCTCGACGCCGCACCCTTGCAATTCTCAATACATACGTACACATATCATGGGTAATGACACCTCTTTGTGTACATTGTACATGAGTGTGCCGACATGTATTCGTAAAAGTCGTGTAATCTGAGTCTGGATGTCTACGGCACTCCGTACATCAGCACTACCACGCTACTTTGCCTCGCATTCTCGCTAGAAATAGTACCATTATGGACTAAAATATAAGGACCGTATAGTAATCCTGTCAACAACCCAACGGTCCCTGTATTTCCGTTCGTTTTGTGCTGTGTGTAGTAGACGTGAGGTTCTCCGTTAGTGGCGCAGCTGCTGCTGTGCCATGCGCAATGCGGTGATGGATCGCGTCATCGTGTCCTCTGTGCCAGGACCTCAGTCGCAGAAACATTCCACGACACTCTGGAAACGTTCAGCGTACGACATGGTGCATGGTTACAGGATAAGCGAGTTTCTTATTTAGGACGGCGCGCCGCTAGTTTTCAACCTCGCGTGCTCAATCTCCGTGTCCCGTCCAACGACCGGTATCTCCGAAGGAGAACAAACCGAGGAACGGGCGACTTCTTGCCTTCAAAGTGGTACGCTTCCTGCTTCCCACCGACGCACAGCAGTTGACGGCAGTTACAAATATCCACCCGCAGCGGCAGCAGGCAGAGAGATGCGTGTCTCGTGCTCTCCCTAACAGCACACGCAACAAGCCTACGATATGGTAAAGAGCAATGCTAATTACGACACCAGTGTCGCAAGCTCTTATTTTATAAACATACAAGGGCTTCGCTCGCGGGCGGCTGGGCGCCGCCCGCTACGCTTGCGGAAGGAGGAATAGACATTCAGTAGAAAGGCGGAAAAGAAGCACAAATGGCGCAACTGGCGACTTGAAAATGCCAAGAGGTCCATATATTGTACAACGATACAGGATAGAGACGATTATGATTATGAGTAGTTTGTTATTATCATCCATTCGCCCAGTCCATGATGGGCGCGTCGGAGGACTTGCTTGGCATATCCTTCCACCTCTCAGGTAGCACCTAGGTCCTGTACACCTATTAATAGCTTCTCTAAGTCGATCATCAATAATAAATTATCGCAGTGCATAAACACCAGGCACGCGCTTGTCAAGGATAGAGACAGGAAAACTACAACTTAAGATGTAAAGAAGCGCAGTGCCAACAAAAACATGCTGGAAGCAGGAACTTGAACGCACACACCGCAAACATGTGAAGTACATTTGTATTCCTGAAAGACGAAGAGCACGCATTTAGGCATAGTTCTCAAAAAACGATGCTGGTATAATAAACCACAACTTAACGTTCTATAAAGAACGTGCTGTCAACATTGCTTCCGAAGGAGCATGCAGGCTTGCTTGGACTCTTCCTCCTCAGCGGAGGTACCCAGCACCTTGCACTCTTGTTTTTTGTCGATGGTCTTGTGGATCTGTCCACAAACGTTGAAGCATGGCGGGAGAACGTCGATAAGTATGTGTAAAAAAGTATTCGTACTTCTCTCCAGCAGACGTCGTAACCATCCAAATTATTGGAGCTCCTTTCGCTGTTAGTAATTGTTGTGGTATTGTTGTACTTGCTCTTGGTACTTGGAAAAAGAGCCGCACTTCAGACTATATCCGCACGCCATCCCCTAGTCTTGAGCAAGAGACATGGATGTCTCGACTCGTGACACACAGGACGCAAGATAAGAGTAGAACGTACCTCGATGTCGAACGCCCTCGTGGCACCGTGGGAATGGAATGCGGGATGTATATCGAGCAAGTGGTCGCCTGCCTTCTTCAGGAGGTCACCGAACTTGATGTCGCCGGTGCATTTCGTGTTTATGTCCTCGCCGACTTGGCGGCCCTCGGCGGCTGCTTCGCAGGGCTTCTGCAAACGACAACAACGGATGGGAATACCTTGCGTTCAGTGAATGTTCAAAATAGTAAGGCCACGTAGCTGTCGTCGATTTCCAAAGTTTGAAAGGAAGTCGTACAATTTAACACTGCTGTTGTAATGAAAGCGGTCGTTTATGGGCAAAGCCCTGCCTGGTACCACAACGTTGCTAACACCTATGAAACCACCACTGGGACAGGAACGAACGGGATTCACAGTCGCAACTGGTAAGCGTAAGCCCCAGTATACTGCTATATAAGGCCTACCGGCGGAATACCGACAACGAAGGGTAAGAGACAGTACCGGCTGTATATATTGTTCGGTACTACTCTATTACTGCTGCTATCAACACTATTACGACCGACGTGTACTGCGATTCCTGAAGAGGTTGCGCACCCTACTTGTACTCGTTAATACAAAGAGTTCATGTGGTTGTATGAAAAGTGAGTAACAGTAGTAGTACACCGCGTCACTACATGAACAACTCGCTAACCCCAATCACGGGACTGCTCTCCAGCATCACCCAGGTTAACTTCAGCTTCTGTTTACTGCTATATATCAACCTCCAGTGTGTACTGCGACTGGTGCTGAGGTATCATGCTGCTGTGTTATTTATCACTGCATGGACCATTTTTACAACCCTGGCTGACCCCCGTGATGAGACTTGACCGTTTTCATTGCGTCTTACATGTATGTATAGATACCACGTAGTCGTAGTCGTACATCCAAAACGTGTGTTTATATCACAGCACAAAGCGTCACTGCATGGACCACTTGTTCAACCCCCGCTTACCCCGATGACGGGACTGCCCCGTACTCGTAGTCGTACATACATGAAGTGTGTTTGGCTGTACGTATGAAAAATAAATCGCATCACACAGCAGCGTCACTGCATAGGTCTACTCGTAGACCTGAGTACTTGTACAATTCCCGCTTACACCGCGATGACGGGACTGCCCCGTACACGTACTCGTACATGCAAAAGTGTGTTTGTACGCATGAAAAGGAAATCACAGCACAACGACAGAAATGTAACTCACGTTTCGTCAAGCTCTCAGCTCCTTCGTTAGGGACGCCGATCGAAGGTGAATCACAGGTGTCCGCGTCACACCAGTCACACACACGAGGGTTGTCGCCGCTTCCCCAGTGCTTCTTGTTAAGGTTATGAAAAGCTTGGCACGTGGAAGGCTCGTCACTCCTGCAGGTGTCGCAGACAGCGTACTGGGAACTCCTGTTTTTCCTATTTCGTGCGATGAGGAAGCCGTCACAACCCTTGCTCGGGCACGGCCAATCAGGATTGCCAGAAGAAGCTGAGTCCCGTTCTTGCCCGACCAGCTTCCACACGCCTGATCCTGAACCTCCACCACCCCCACTGTTGGCGGAGCCTCCTCCCGCACTAGCCTTGGTCCGCTTCGCAAATTTCAACTTCAAATTGTTATTGCCGATCCGGCCAATTTCAAATTCAAATTGTTTGCAGCCGTCAACGGCAATTCCCTCTCAACAGCCAGCAATTGGCCAACTTCAAAAGTACAAGTACAAAAAAGAAGTTGCTGAAAAAGCAAAATAAAAATATCAGAGAGCAAGCAGTAAAGATCAGAGAATGAGAGCTAAAAAGTAAGTAAGAATGAGACTAGGGAAAGCAAGGAAGGCAAGGAACTTCGGGACGGTTCTTTTCCCCAGCAACTAATTTTCTTTTCGGCAATTACGGGCTGAGAAGGGCTGAGAGGGGGGAGGATATGCCGAGCGAGACGTCCGAGGGGGGCGAGGTCTAGGTACTCGTATATAGTTTTATGTTTATCTTCAGGACGTCAGGGCCCGAATTAACGAGCAACTTGCCAAATCGAATTTCGTTTTTTTTCTCTAGAATTGAGTTTAATTTGCATCTGATTGGTCAGAAAATGAATCACCAAGCAGGCATTCCCAGAATTCTTACGAAAAATCAAATTCATCAAAGAAGTAAAAAAAGACTCGGTCGAATTTAGGGCCCGAATTAACGAGCAACTTGCCAAATCGAATTTCGATTTTTTTTTTATATTTCATGCATAACACACGAAAAATTCAACTTTGGTTCTTATCAAGGAACGGCGCAGTGCGTTCTAGGCAATAAAAAAATTCAAAAAACGCAAAAGGGTCAACGAACACCCGTGGGTAACGACCGAGGCGAGCGATGGCTCGCGTCCTCCCCGAAGCGCCGCGGCTAGCCGCAGAATCTTTTGGCCGGCAGCGGCTTGGAGGCTATGGCTCTAGGTGTCTCTTGGATGGGCTGGCGCCACCCCGCCGCCCGACACGGGCAGCAGCGACGGGGATATAGCGGTCGAACTTCTGAGCGAAGTCATCATGTGGTAGTTGGTCGTGTAACTTTCGAGGTGCAGGGCGACGAAAAGCTGGGTTTGCGGCGGTCTCGGTTGTTTTCGAAGCGTCGCAGGCGGTCTACGCTGTGCTAATGACCTTCGGAGGCCGCGCTGCGGCTGCTCCGGTGGTCCTGCCTTTCGCAATGGTGGCTTCTCGCCTCTCAATCAGCCGACGACATGGCACCAATTCGCGTGGCCGGCTTCGGTTACACAGAACAAGCCATGTCTAGGTGGACAAACTCCCTAAATTCAATTTCGATTTTCGACTAAATTCGACCGAGAAAGTCTTTTTTTACTTCGTTGTTGAATTTGATTTTTCGTAATAATTCTGAGAATGCCTGCTTGGTAATTCATTTCTTGACCAATCAGATGCGAATTAAATTCAATTCTATAAAAAAAATCGAAATTCGATTTGGCAAGTTCCTCGTTAATCTGGGCCCTTAGTCGAAAATCGAAATTCAATTTCAATTTGGGGAGTTTGTCCACCTAGACATGGCTTGTTCTGTGTAACCGAAGCCGGCCACGCGAATTGGTGCCATGTCATCGGCTGATTGAGAGGCGAGAAGCCACCATTGCGAGAGGTAGGACCACCGCAGCAGCCGCAGCGCGGCCTCCGAAGGTCATTAGCACAGCGTAGACCGCCTGCGACGCTTCGAAAACAATCGAGACCGCCGCAAACCCAGCTTTTCGTCGCCCTGCACCTCAAAAGTTACACGACCAACTACCACATGATGACTTCGCTCAGAAGTTCGACCGCTATATCCCCGTCGCTGCTGCCCGTGTCGGGCGGCGGGGTGGCGCCAGCCCATCCAAGAGACGCCTAGAGCCATAGCCTCCAAGCCGCTGCCGGCCAAAAGATTCTGCGGCTAGCCGCGGCGCTTCGGGGAGGACGCGAGCCATCGCTCGCCTCGGTCGTTGCCCACGGGTGTTCGTTGACCCTTTTGCGTTTTTTTATTTTTTTTATTTCCTAGAACGCACTGCGCCGTTCCTTGATAAGAACCAAAGTTGAATTTTTCGTGTATTATGCATGAAATTAGAAAAAAAAGAAATCGAAATTCGATTTGGCAAGTTGCTCGTTAATCTGGGCCTTCAGCTGTGAGTTCGACGAATTTCGGGTCAATACTCATATTTAGGCCATTTCTTACACAGTCGGATTTGTCAGTCGAAAACGGCCGTTTTCGACTGAAGCCGAAATCGGGCTTTCTTACATTTGCTTCCCTTTCCTTTCTCTTCTTGTTTGTTCTGTTTCTTTCTCCAATTGACTTGCGTCTGTCGTGCGTATGCGTAATGATAGATACTACGAACGTGTAATATATACGTGGTGATCTTTCTTGGGTGGCAAGCGGTATATCGGTTTTTCCAGGCGTGAGTAGTGAGACGTATGCACCAGGTATGGACCTGGCACATCGTAGACTGACTCCCGATTTCACTTTTATATGTTTCTGGTGGAGGCATGAATTGCGTCAGCTGTGATATATGCGTGTACCACCTTGGGTTGTGTGTGTTTTTCCCTGGGGTATTCCTCAGCTCCAGAGTGACTGGAGCCTGTCCTGTGACCACGGACTTGATTATGCGGGTTAATGTGAGAACAACAACAACAACAATCACACGACAGCAGTAGCGCGTTATCGATGCCATTTTGCCAACAACGGCTACGCCTGCTGTAGGGTTGACGGCTCTCGGCTGAGTGCAACGCCACGAACGTAGCTTTGGCAGTATTTGGCTAAGCCCAACGCCACCAACAACCCGCTTGGACGAAGGTTCGTCGCGCGTGAAACACGCGTTGCTCGCGAGGAACGCGCAAAAGCACAGAGCTGCCAACCGAGTTTCGAACGCCATTCAACAGTACTCCCTCACACCTACCGCCTTTGGGAAGAGCACAAAAACTTTAAGATCGACTCAACTGACGATAAGAAGAAGGACGGACCAGAAGAATCCAGTCGAAAAGGGCCGTTTTCGACTGGCGGAATCCGACTGTATAAGAAATGGCCTTACAAGCTGCGTTGTTGGTACTTGTAATATACTATGTGGGTGGGTTTTTTATTGGGATGGGTCCTATTTTTTTTTATACCTGGTATATATACCTGGTATATATACCTGGTATGTTTTGTTGTTCTCCACTGTCATGGTTAGTGTTGGTATTGTTACTTCAGGTATCTCTTATTTTGTTTTCAAGACAGCCGTGGCAGTTCCGGGATGATCCGGGGCGTGTGGCGCAAGCACAGCGCAAGGGTTCGTGAATGGCATTACTCTCTACGAGTATAATAAAGGTGCTTCCTTGTTTCTCGGCTTCGATATATATACGGCGTTCCGCGCACAGACTGACTAACATCACCCTGTTGACCCTGATAGCTACACTGTAGTTGCAAGGGGAGTCGCCGACCTATATCCTTAATGAGGACACACAACCTGTAATACGCGCGATCGTATCACACACAGCTTGCAAAGACGAGTTTCGACTAAATCTTGGATCTCACAGCTGGAATGTATTTCTATTTTTATATTATATACGGCGGAAATGCTGGCCTTTCACTCAGGACTAAACTGCATCACCGATTTTATGGACAATTTACTTGATAACAGAGCTGGAAAAAAAAACATTGCAGTAGGGAAACGGTGTAGGACTCCTATCGGCCTAAAAGTTTGCTAACTTTTTTGGGGGGTTATTTGCTGAAATATTCCGGGTAACGTCGCTATGGGGAAAATATGACCTAAATGTTTTTTTTCTGGCTCTTTCTGGGGTCATGCGGTCCAGCAGGTCATTTTGTCTGTTTTTCATCAAGCCTTGATCAACACTCCCTACCAAACACGATTGACCTTCGATCTCGAGATAGAGACAACCCATGGCCACTCCTCTTTGTTCCGGACAAGGCCACATGAGTGTAGGTGACAGCGCTGAAGAATTTATCTCGATCTGTGGTCTAGGGCGTGGGAGGTTGCTTGTGTTGTCCCGTGGTCTTCCGTCACATCCTCTCAAAAACTCTGTTTTTCGCCCGTTGGGAGACGATAGAGAGTTTTCGTCTCAGTTTTCTACACACCAGCCGTCAAATGTGTTTTAACAGAAGCCTGATCGGCGCCCGCCACAAATCACCGGCCTTAGAGTGAGCGTTGTACACCAAGGGGGGGTCGAGCCCCTAACGAGCTCGCCACGTTCGGAGTTCACGATGCTGTCGTTGATTCCGTTGAACGAAGTGTGGAGAACACGAAATTGCGCCGCGTCTAATCCAAGATCTGCTTGAAAATTTCTCAGGCCGATGTTGGCCAAGATCGCCGCGAGAAATCGTTTTTTCTCGAAATTCTGGAAAGTTGCAAAGAATAATTCTACCAAATTGGGTCCATAGGCGAGCATTCAGGCGAAGTTTGGCTGGGATCTTTGGGAATTTCAAACTTTTGGCCTTCCGTTGTCACCGGTCTAATATAAAGAAGTTTCCGACTGCCGCCATGCAACAATAGCAGCAGCGCTCGTTGCTGCTTTCGCTCATGAACTCCTGTTTGGTTTGTCTCACGCTCGTCCTTCCTCCCCCCCCGCCCCGCCCCACGGCTTCTTGCCTGCGTCTCGCGCGCACACTGCCGTTGCAGCGGACCCCGCAGCGCGTTACTAGCGCCAACCAGAGAGCGAGCAGACCGTGCTGCTGCTGTGGACCCGTGTCTCCGCGTGGACACCACGGGTATCTCGGCAAAACGCTGAGATACTGTACAAGAACCTATGCTTCGCGAATTTGCGCTAAAAAAGAGTAACGGCCCATAGCTCTGGGCCAGGCCGCCGTCTTTTAGAGATCTCCCCGACAATCAGTGCACTTGCTTCTTTCAAGCGGTCATAAATTTTACTTGTGCTGGCTGTTCAACTATCGGTGAATGCCTGCACGCTCTGCCTGGGGACAGGCTACTTGGAGTTAGGGTCGGATATATTTAGCAGGAGCTGAAATATCTGATTTGATTGACGGGCTGTCACCAAGTTGCACGTGTCACAAGCGCCACAAGTCGCTTGTGGCACAAGTCACAAGTCACACCAGTGACAAGTGCCGCAAGCCGCATGTGCCTCAAGTCATAAGTGCCATAAGTCACAAGTGACTCGAGTCATAAGTGACACAAGGAACAAGCCTACGAATTGATGGAGACAACAACCCGAATCAGACTGTTCAACACCCGAAGTGCAGACGAAGAAGAAGGCCGAGGCGCACCAGGCGCACGCCGACGCGTTGACTCCGTCGGGAGAGCGAGGCGCCGGAGGCACCACAGAGCACCCGAGCGTCGGTATTTTTTCTGGATCCTCTCCACCCGACGAGCGATGCTGTTGTCGTTGCTCGTCGTCGGCGCCGCGGGGCCTTTCGTCAGCCTTCGTCTGCTCGCTTGGGCCTCCAGGAATATGCCACAAGCCCCCGACGTTGGTAACGGTGGGGGCGGTGGCGTCAAAATTGACATAAAAGAAAGAAGCCCAAGTGTTAGCCTCGGACCCAATTCCATCCCTTCGGTGGTGCGAGTCGAGCGCCGAGCATCGTTACCGGGGCTTCCTGGCCTCTCCGGCCCCGCGCACCCTGGCCGCGCGCGACAGGGGTTTGAGGAGGGAGAGGATAGTGGCCTGCCGCGCACGTGGACGCTCTTGGGAGGTGAGGATGCTCCCGCTGGCGGGGAGGAGGAACCCCGCGACGTCTGCAGGAACACCGTGCAAGGAATGGCTCTGATTGCGGACTCGGAGGGCAGGGTGTGTCGGCGCGCAGAGCTAGACCACGACCGCCCTGGATGCTGCAAAGCGCTCCCACTGTCGTCGGCGAGCGGTAATCTACCCGGTGGTGGGGCGACTGGAGCGATTGCCTCCATGGATAGCTACGTCATCAATGACACGCCATCGCTTCCGCCGCCGCCACGAGCCTCGATGCCGTTACGCGCGGGCGTGCGAAATAAGGAAGCAGAGGGCGCCCGCGAAGAGGATAATACGCCCCGCGCGCTAACCGCTGTGGCCGGTCGCCACCTAGCGGGCCGCCAGGTAGCCGGCCGCCAGGGGGGGGCTGAGGACGGTGTTCCTCCGCAAGAGGCTTTGTCGACCGCGTTTTCGTGTTGGAGTTGTGACGCGGGCGGGAACGGGGGTAGCTCCTGCTGCGCGTCGTACGAGTTTTGTGTGTCGTGCTGTCAGGACCCGCGGCGGAAGGAGGAGCGGGAGGCTATCCAAGCTGCGGCGGCAATGTCGGGGCACCCCGTCTACGCGGGGCTTAGTTTCGTCGGTGGCGATGACGGTAGCAGTAACAAGGCGGTTGGCATCGAGAATGCGTCACCACTGGCGCTCCCTTTACAAGGACGGAGGGGTCAGATAGAAGGAGGGAAAGGCCGGATAGAAGAGGGGGGGGGTCGGATCGATCGCGAGGAGGCTTACCGAGAGGCGGCTTTCGACCACTGCGCGTTTCGGTGCCGCACGTACTCGGGGAGCGTCGCCCACGAGAATTCTTTTCGGGGCCCGCTTAAGCATTGCTTCGGGAAATTTCGCCCCCCCGCGACCCCGGGGATGGCGTCGAAAGGCGACGGGATGAATGGGAATGGGAATGCGATACGGGAGATCGTGAACGGCGGTAGTGGCGGTGGCGGTTCGCTGGCGGACCCGCGAGGGGAGGCGCCGCCGTTGCAACTCGATCCACTCCTCGTTGGCTTCGTTAGCGAGTAGAAAGATGGGGGGGAAGGAAGGGAGGTCCTCTCTGTGGGGAGCTGCTATTGATGCTATTGATGCTAGGGTTATGTCGATGGGGATGTTGTTATTTGGGTTTTGTCTTGGGATGGGTTGCTTCTATTTGTGTCTCCGTGCGTTGCGGCGCGAACCGCCGTCTGCTGCGCTCGTCGTCGTGGGATAGATTTTTGCCGTGTTTCTCCTTGCGGTTGTTTCGGCGGTGCGTCTGGGCTCTCTGTACAACTTGAGCTTTTGTCGTACGTGGCGGTTCGAATGCTGCGGAGTGATGAAAAGCTGGGCGCCCACAAACACCAAGTTTGAACGTTGCACGACCATCGAATTTTGAAAAACACGGACATGCGAAGCGCTACGCTGCTTTTCTCGCTCGAGTGTTGGAGCTGTTTCGGTAGAAACGTTACCTTTGTTTGGGCGGCTTGTTGCTCACCTGAACAGCTTTACCACTGCGTATCCTTGTTTTGGGCAAAAACATTTGGAATTAGACTAGGATCATGTTTGGAGTTGGAAAATGATTACGAACGTAGTATGGTATCCTATCGTAGCAGGTTACTGTTTTTTGCGTTCTCTGGTTGCAGTATAGCGCATTTTTGGCTTTTGACATGGAGGGCATGGATACGCGACGAGGATAGATGTACCATAGCGTTATTTTTTACAAGCAGGTTTTCGCCCACGGCACGTTTAGTTTTTAGTTTGGTGCGTTTACGTTAGTACGCATTAATCGTAAGTGATGCGCTCCTTAGTCTTTCGGTGGTGGTGGCTAGTTTGTTCCCTGTGTTTGTTGCGCTGCTGTGCTGATTTGGTCAATGATAGGGTGGAGTAGGGCGGTGACTTTTGCACGTCGAGGAAGGCACGCCGTGCATGGTATCGTTCAAGGGTGTGCTTATTGATAGTAGGTTACCCAGGTACCTCACAGGGTATATGCTTACACGGATACCTATCTGAGTATAGCCATAACGAGGTTTCGTACCCGGGTACCTCAGAGCACTTGCCCTACTAATGACGCGAGTGATTTAAGTTTTTTTTTTTTTGCGGTAGATAGCTCAGTGTATCGAATTTGTACGTTAGCGTGGTTTTGGCTCGTTTACGTGTATGCCAGCCGGTGCAATGCGGCTATTCCGCAGCCCAAGTGCTGGTATTGTTTAGATTTCCTGACACGGAGTACCGTTGCAGTTACCTTAAATATGACGCTCTCTGTCAGTGTCGATACGTGCAGGCTATGCGCCCTCCCGTCAATTTTATGTGGCGAGATGAATCTCATATGTACATGTGTTGCGGGATCCATGCTGGCGACGCAGATCGTTTTACCGCGTGTAGGCATACACTGCGCCCTCTCCTATAGTGCCTGTTGATTTGTTCGAATAAAATGCCGTTGCTCTATATTGTGCCGGTGAACTCGCTTGGCACGACTGGAACTCTGTATTAAGTAACCCTTTCCCAATATTTCTGGTGCCCTGAATAATGCCAGTATACTGGGCTGGCATATACCGGCAATATTGGAAGCCCCCCACTGTAAGCTTCAGCGGTTGAGGTGTGGCGCGGGGATCTCCGATGATCATGTCCTCAAACGATCAACCCGAACAAATGGATAGATGCGGGGGTATAGAAAAAGCGCAATCATATTATCTCGTTCGTTCGCCATATGGGACAGCAGTGCGACCGCAATTCGGCCGCTTTTACCCGTAGTCTAACGTGTTTAGCACAGCACTCCCGTTAAGGGGACAACACACTTGGAACCCGACTATTATAGAACCATTTTAGAATTTTAGAAGGTAAAAAGGTTAACGCGGCTTGAACTGAGAAAAGCTATGGAATGAGAAAGAACTACATCACACCCGGGCAAATCACCACCCGCTTGCCCCTCGTCCCAAGCCTTCACACTTCATTCACACAGCGCACAAAATCGTTCAAAAACTAATGCCGGCCTATTGGCTAACGCGTACGCTGCCCGGGCACACACCGCCGTCGCCACGGCTCTAGGGTGCACAGTACCAACCGACGCAAGGGCTACCGGCACAACCACACGCTGTCGCATCACGCGGCGTCGCAATATGGACAGCCTTCAACTCTACGCAAACATTGCCTTCGTACATCAACAGCCATGCCAGTTGGCCCGTTTAGGTCGTGCTTACGCCGCGAAGGACGCACACAACGGTAACCAACAAAATTATTGCAACCCTCCCCAATCCCCTCCTTCGCGCTTTACGCTGCTCGCGACACCTGGGGACCCATCCGCGACGTACGGAAAACGAAATGAAAAACTTGGCAGATTGGAAGACTGGTGCTATGGTTTGCGATGTGTATCTCTTGTCTGCTGTGTTTGCGATGTGCAATACTCGCCGGTGACAAAAGACACCATACAATTTCAGCGGGCGCAAGAAAACACACCAGCAATCTCGAGCAGATGCAAGGAGACCGTGGTTTGCCCCCGTTGATTGACTTCCCCTCCAATATCAAAACTAGCGTACTAACGACGAAAGAGGCCTTGATGCGTCCACACAGAAGCTTTTGACACCTACAAACAGGCCTTCACGTGCAAAAAAAAACGGTATCCTAGTAATGACATGGCTGATCTCAAGTCAATATCGGGGCTTCGAATACGCTTTACGTCACCCACCCCACACCCCACACCGAAGATGTCTGTTGGCGGCACTCTTGCCCCTTCGGACGGCCGTCAAGGAACTACCCACACTAAATCTAGTATGGTCAGAATACAGAGGCCTTGACGGGTCAAAAACAAGACCGTCATCGGACGCATTTGCTGGACACCCGACTGCGCAGGGGAGGTTTAGGGAGCTGACGGCGGGAGGCCAAGCATCTTGCAGAGCAGGTCATCCCTCTCCTTCGTATACTCCTTCACCAAATCCTGCGGATGTTACGATTCGTCAAGTGTTTGCGAAGAGTCACGTCGACGGAGACCAGTCAGACACGAGCACGCACACAACGGTTAGTAGTTAGAGTAGCAAATATGCTAGAGTAGACGCTACAGTATACAAAATAGTACGAAGGAGTAAAATGGCGTTGCACAATAGGATAAATGGGAGGCGTTTGTTACCAAGGCTGATAAAACACCCAAAACTTCGCCGGTGTGGGCGTCATTCATGGAAAAATAATATAACCCTAACATGTACCAGGCACAGAGGTAGTAGTTTCCAACCCTAGCATGTACCAGGCACAGAGGTAGTAGTTTCTAAGTAAGCATAAAATTATGTAAGAGCGAAGGAGTAAACAAACACCTACAAAACAAAATATATATAAAAAAACCCGGCAAAACAAACACCAGGCAACCTAACCTTACCCCGTGTCTTACCTTCACCGAGATCAGACCGAAGACTTCGCCAGTGTGGTCGTCAATTACGGGAAGATGGCGGACATCGGCGGCGATCATCTTCTTCACGCACGCCTCGATCGTGTCCGACCGCTTCGCTGCCACCATCTTAGGGCCCCTAGTGCAAACCTCCTTCACCTGACAACGCACGCGACGGCAATCGGTAACACAAAAGAAGAAAAAAAAGCATGACCACAAGCATAACATGCAGCAGCCACCAAGGACACCCCAGCGGTGACCAACACGCGGCCACATGAACAAACCCAGACACGCACATTGACACAAAAACAAAATCAAATCACAGACACAAACACAGACAGACGCAAAACATGAATGTATCAAAGATACACGCACAAAAAGAAATAGGCAAGCACCAACGAGTCTGGATTTTGTTAGGCCCGTTTGAGTAGTAACAAGCAATATCCAGGTCATTATATCCATGTATAGAGGGGTTCGCGAGGCCAAGGGCCAAGGTCTAGTCACGCCTCGGGCTGGGGAGACCCAGTGAAATAGAAAATAGAAACAAAAATGCTGCTCGCACACTTGACTGAGCCTCGATTGGCTATATATAGCCGAAAAAGCCGAAAAAAAATGAACGATTTTCGGTTTTTGCAGCTGACTTTCGAGAGGTTTTGTAAGAAGCCGTTTTTTTTCATTTGGAGCCTATCTTTCTGTGACGGAGGCGAGTTGTAATCCTCGGGTTCGATTTTTTTTAATGAAAAAGCTAATTTCTATTTACCCCTTATATAATAACACCTGCAAAGCAGATGGACATCGCATTTATAAGCTCCGTGTAAGCGGGCCGATTTTCCAGCACCATAGGAAACGGGAATCAGCCGATTTGTTTTTCTTCGAGTCGACCGTTTATTTTTTATCGAACCGAAGTTTTCAGCGTCGAGCCGAAATCCGACACAACAATCCCGAGCGAGCAGATACTTCAGAATCCGAGTCGATTTAGCCAAAAAAAAAGGCGTTGTTTGGGAGTGGGCCGATTTTCCTATCTTCGAGACTGTTTTTTTTTTTCGAGCCGAAGTGAGCCGAAAACAGGACTTTCGAAATTCAGCTTACATTCATAAAGCCCACTTTGTGGTTTCTTTTTTAGCATATATACCAGGTACCAGTGGTACATCTTAACGTGAGCCTACCTACCATACACAAGGGCCTACCATAAAACCCAGTATTTGCTTTGAAACGGACGACTCGCCGCATCGCGCGTATCGCTTTTGTACCAAGAACACGGCAATGGCGATGGCCAAACACGGGCATGTTAACATGTTAAACACCGTGTAAATGTGTCCATAGCATCAGCAAACATAGCGTGTGGAAAAAACATCACCTTAGTGTCCTTCGAATG
Organism: Undaria pinnatifida; assembly: GCA_012845835.1. NCBI lineage: Eukaryota > Phaeophyceae > Laminariales > Alariaceae > Undaria > Undaria pinnatifida. Next base: position 14,966,185 of record JABAKD010000029.1, read on the forward strand.
CTTGCCAAGGAGGGCGACCTTGCACACGTAGTCGCGTTCCGAGATGATTCCCGACACCTGTTTTCGGGTACGTGATGGATTGCAGTAGTTATCAGTACCAGGGCACGTAGGTAGTAGCCGTCAATACCAGGTATAACGCTAGTATAGCGGTATACTTTGTATAACCATAAATACCAGGTAGTCCATAGTAGTTATCAATACCAGGTATACATAACAAGTAGTACAGCAGCTATCAATATCTTTAATACCACAATGCCAACACCACCAACGCAGGTGCCCGGTGGCATTAATAGTTGTCGATACGATACCACGCCAAGTAGTAGTACCTGGTAGTAGTTATCAATACCAGGTATAAATAACAAGCAGCAGTAATCTTCGCACTCACCACCCAATTCTTCGTGACCATAACGCAGGCATTCGGCTGAAGGCGTCGTGCACTACACCACCATACAACGTAGTTCCTGTCCTATTAATAGCTTTGCACTCATCGCTGCATGCAGTAGCTCCACTATTCATATCATATAGTATCTTCACACGTCGGACAGATCATCACCGGTCCCACTTGGCGATCTAGATCCTTCACGGACGATCTGTATGGTCCATTAATATAATAGCTCATGTTGCCGGATGGGAGTCGTACGATCTGCATGGTGTAGCACATGTTTATTACTGTAGTTGGATCTGCACTCTACACTTACACATCCTGCACAACGTCTCAGAGCGGCGGCTGTAGCATCTACCGCAGATTATATAGCTTATGTAGATTATCTATCGAGATGTACAGATCCTGCACAACGTCTCCGAGCGGCCGATAAAAGATCTACTCCAGGTGATCTAGATGATCTAGATTGTCTACTGGGATGTACAGATCCTGCACAACGTCCCAGAGCGGCAGCCGCAGGATCTACTGTAGATGATCTAGATGGGATAGGTTATATAGATATTGATATGTCCGAGGTGTGACTTATCTTGCCAGCACAACATAGTTACCGCCAGACATGCACTCACCACTCCGTTCTTAGTGACGATGAGGCATCCCACGTTGTACGCGGACATTCGGCTGATGGCATCGAACACGTTGTCCCCCTCGTCGATCTTGTAGTCGATGTTGAAGTAGCACGACTTCTCCCACGCGTGCTGCGCCGTGCGCACGTCTGGCATAAAGCGGTAGCGACGGCAAAGGCACAACCGGCGGAAACAGCAACATGGCCAAATAAAACGAACGGCGACATCAGCATAAACAGCAACACAAACAAAAAACGGAACTGCCACATCAACACCAACAGGAACATAAACAAAAGCAACAACGACACCAACGCGCATGCCTGGAAAGCAGCGGCAACGATGACGGTAACACCAACGGAAACAAAAACGAAACGGCAACACAACCATCAACAGCAACATAAACAAGTTCGGTTGACCCTGGTAGGTATTAATACCCAAGGGAGTCACCGACCTTTATCCTTCACGAGGTCATACATCCCATAGCACGCGCAATCGGAGTTATCGCGCGCAGCCTGCAAAGACGACTTCCGATTAACTTATAGATCTCATAGCCCGAGCGTCTTGTTTTTTCATCAAAGAAAGCACCAACGACATCAACAGCTACAAACGCATCCTACTGCTCAACGTATACTCAGTAGATCAGGGCTTCACAGAGCAAATATACTGCTCTACAGCAGCATGCCGGTATGTATCATGTCCGAGTACCAGGTAGGTTTATTGATCTACCAATAAGTCTGAACTACTATTAATATGAATATCGCATGTTAGGGTGCTTCACTGCTGCTTTCGAAGGTCGCATCTACCTCTCAACTCTGCAGCAGTACGTATGTTGCCTGTATCAGAATGTCAGTACGTCTCACTTCTTCACGGCAGTAGGCCTATTGTTCTACCAATAGGTATTTACTACTGCATCTTGGATTGACGCACTGCTGCTTTCGGAGGTCACACAGCAATCTCACAACATATTCTGCAGCGGCACGTCAATTTTCTCTACAGCAGCACCTGGTACGCCAAGCCACTATGTCCATTGCTCTACCGCAGTAGGCCTGTTACTTTACGAATAGTTCTTAACTACTGTAAACACTGCATGTTGGACTTATTCGCTGCTGCTTTCGAAGGTCACATACATACATAGGTTACACCACCACACCTAGTGTTGCGTCTCGACTCCGAAAGTTAGTTGTTGCTCCGAGAGTTGATTTTTCGGGTCGAAAAGTTTATCAAGATCTCGATCAAGATTGCTTTTTAAAAAAATCAACTCAACGATGTAGATGATTCAAATCAGCTGAGACTGTGTATTGTGGAGTATATTTAACCAGCCTTTCGAGGGTTAGCGGGCGGCGTCCGCTACCCGCGAAGGTGTGTTGGGGCCGTCTCGAAGCACACGAAGACACGAAGAAGGCGAAAAAGCAGGTATCGTCAAGAACGCCGCCGGGAAGAACCTCCAAGAGGAGGGTGTTCCGGGTGGGAGCGCTGAGAGCGAGGCGGGGCATTATGATCAATTAATTCCAACACCAGTAAATAAATACACACATTTCTGTTACGGGAGAGAACAAATAAATACATTTCTGTATGGGGAGGACAAACAAGCTTAAACTGGCAAAAGTAACATAGGAAATAGGAAAACACGAAAGACCAGGGATCGACGTGCATACGAGATAAGAATCGAGGTCGCTACGGGACCTCGGACCGGATTAATAAAGGCGTACTATTAATATAAATACAACATCCTCCCGAAGTGGAGGTTCCTGGCAGTTGCTATTTGTGTTTTGTTGTCAAACATCTTCCGACGGGATCCATCCCCAAAATCACCGGCCGCTTTGGTTTGTCTGGAAGCTACTCTTCCGTCCGCGTTCCCTTCAGGTCACCTCTTGTATGATAGCGTATTCGATTTCCGAAAAATATATGGTGTTTCGGGTCGCATAGCCGGAACGGCAGCATCGGATCGACAACCCACAGGCCACAAAATATACAGTCGGATACATCAGCCAACAACGGCCCTTTTCGACTGGAGACCAAGCCGGGCTTGTTACACACTCGAAAAAGAGATGTTTCGACTGAGCGATCCCACTGGGGCATTCAGGCCAATTCTTATGCGGTCGGATTCCGTCAGTCGAAAAAAATCGTCGATTCGACCGGATGCGCCAGTCGGGTTTCTCAGTTGAAAACGTTCACTAACCCCTCGAAGCGGTACCCGTGAAATTTCCCTGATAACGGCTATGCTTGCTGTGGCTTCGGCGGCTCTAGGCTGAGCGCTACGCCACGAACAGCGTAGCTTTGGCGGATTTCGGGTAAGTCCAACGCCACCAACTCGCTTGGACCAGGGCTCGTTGCGCGTGAAGCACGCGCTGCTCGCGAATAACGCACGAAGCACAGAGCTTTCAGCCGACAACGACTATCATACAGCAGTACTCCCTCGTACTAACGCCTCCAGAACGAGCAAAAAAATATCAAAACGACTTGACTGACGATAAGAAGGCCCAAAAGAATCCAGTCGGAAAAAAAACGTCGGAAAACGCCCTTTTCGACACACGGATCCGACCGTATACTGTATAACAATTGGCGTTCTAATGAAACCCAAATTTACAGAGTATGACATGGACAAAGTTCTCCCGAAATAAGGCGATCGGTCGATAACGTACTCGCATGAGATCGCCGCAGCAGGGCATCTCAGCGCACGCAGAAAAAGCTGTGTGAGGCAAGGCGAGGGAAAACATGCCGTGAGCGCTTCATGCGAGGAGGGGTGTCTTCCCCCTCGCTCCCGTCGATCTCGTGCATCAACAACGACGCGTCGCAGACGGCGGCTGTCCTCCTCGACGACAAACGAGTAGGAAGTGTTTTGTGTTTGGCGAATGGTTAGTGCAATCGCGACTGCGAGGAGAGTGGCAAGGTTCTCCTAGTTGTCATCATCACTACATCGCCTCGTGGCGAGGCCCAAGGTGTGTGCCAGTGGGTAGCGGGACACAGCAGCAGCAGCACGAGTACGCCCATGATATTGTACTTATTGCTCGCTCGGCAGATCGATACCAGGTATGTCTGATGCGTGTATTTGTGTCTTGGTGCTACTACTGCTGTTTTCGGCTTGTTGCACGCTTGTTGCTTCCCATGACGTATGGAAAACCGACTCCGGACGCCATTTTCGGATACGACTTTATCCGAAACGAGGCCCTCATTGCCGGCGGGAGCCGACCCGAAAACAATATCCGAAACTGGAAGTCTGAAAAATCACAAGTTTCGGGTCGATAAGATCTGCAAACCGGTTTTGCCATCCGAAAACGTTAATTTTCGGATCCAATTAGGGTGTTATAAGAGATAGCCTCACAATAGTTTTTTATTCAGACCTGACTCATCATGCTGACTAGAGTTGGAGGCATCACAGCCGGCGGCAAACTGACGAAAGCTCAGAAAAAAAGGAAAAAATCCACTACAAGAAATGCAACGGTTGAACAAAGCCCGGAAAAAAAAGAAAGTGACCACATTTAAGAAATACAGCAGTTGGTGTGTGAACAAAAAATAAGGCATTGAGCCTCGGCGTCAAATCGTCAAAATCGAGGCGTTTCTTACTAGCGGGCCTTAACCCTTTTGCAGCAAACAAATACCCCTACTCTTAGGTCCAAGTTATTTGTCCCCAAAGACTTGGGTGAGGTTCTTAGCTGTACAGGTACAGCCGTTATTGATAGTATATACTACTCGTGGTATGGTGGTATGGGATACAGGATGAATGTACCGGGGGGCGTCAGCATATACTACGTACGGTGTACAGGATGAATATACGGGGGGTTACGTACGAGTCCGAGTATAATACGAGCACCAAGCACTCTGTGTGAAGGCGATCGGCGACAGCGCTTGTCACGATGGCGCCATCGGCATCTGGTATACGTACCGCGCTCAAGGTCCAGAGATACCGGTACGGAGTACGACAGCAGCAGTGCCGCGGACGTACACACCCTTGTCCTCCAGAGTACGTCAAAAACTATTACTAAGTACAAAGTATTATACTTGTACCTGGTACCCGATAAATTAAAAAAAACAAGTAAACGAAGGAGATTCTCGGGCCTCTCTGACTAATAATAGCAACTCGAGATGCAGATACCACATGGTACGTTCTTTTGGGCACAGCATTCCGCACATTCGGCGACCGGATAAGTACCCTTCCAAGCTTACTAGAAATCGATTAACGCACACAGGTGATTCCACTGCTATCTCTATATACGGACTACGACTACGCGTACCAGGTACGCATCACGCATCTCGCATCACGAACAAGAGGCAGTGCTCTTGGTGTTGCCTCTCTTTGGTCTCCGAGAGGCCTATCGGGAAGCACTGCGGTACTTTACTCGGACTACACGTAGAACCCGAAAAACGCATCAAATATGACGTGACATGCTCGATCTCGGCCAGGCCATACCCACCTTCGGCCGCCGTAGAGTCGCTAAACCTCCTCAAGCCCTGCCCCTTCTCCTGGGCGGCACCCCCCACTACTGACGCAGCTCTTAATGCGGCCCCATGAGCAGCTCGTGCGGTCGACGGGACCTGTGTAGCCCTCAGAGAGACGACTCCGGCTCGCGCTCCGAGCGTTCTCACGGCGTTGCGGATCATGGTGTGTGTTACTGCGTCTGCAATGAGGTACGAGCAGAGGTAGACAAAGGGTTTCTGATATTACATGTACGTCTTGCTATGCTTGAGAGAAGCTAGGTACTATTACAGGGGCTGAGGCTCGTGCTGTGCACCATAGATTGTCCAGCCGGGCACGGAGAGGAGGTGCGTACAGCAGTTGATCATGGAGGAGAAAACGAGGAGGCAGACAAAAGGAACAAAACGAAAAAGGACGCAAGAATGGCAGGCAGGCCGAGGTACCCGGGGAATGCACGCTTATTAAAGTGACAGGGGTGAGTGGTACAGAGCTATCCGGGTAGAAGCTCACCGGTGACAGTCTTGACTTGAAGCGTGCAAGCGGCAGTCAGTCGATATTCAGCGAGGTTTCTTCGACGTTGCGCCCACATAGGCGGGGACCAAAACCATATTCATCATGCGCAGGTACCGCCTTCATATCTTTCGAAACCCATAGAATATGCATTCCCACATGGACATAAATTTAAGTACTGGTTTCCTATTAATATGAGTTTAAACGGTTTTTAAAACTTCGTCCATAACTAGTGTCAAATTGAACACTCAACACTCAACAACGTTTGAACTTCGAATTTAGAATCGCCCATCTCCCACCTCCGGGCTTGACGTCAAGTTGGGTTGGATCCGCGAGCTTGATGGAGAACTGGTGCGAGTACGTCTCGCAAGAAGGGGAAGTCAAGAACGTGTTGCAAGTGAGTGGTGGAGCACGGGTAGTGAAGAAACTCGTGGTCTTGTCGAGCTTTGCTCGCACTTCAGAGCGGAGCTCTACGAAATATATTTCAACCGCTTGCTTTGCGTTGCCGGTCGTGTTGCCTGCTCAATGCTGCTGTTGGGTGTTCTGCAACCGCGTGTTTACAAAAAATCGGTGTCCTCTTGTGTCGTTTTGCTTTGCAATTTGCATGTGATGTGCGCTCGTTTCTGTGATGACGGTACAGCAATAGTAGGTAACTAAAGTCTCTGAGAATAGCAGGGTTCAGAAGCATGCTAGAAGAGCAGAGTAGAGCAATGGTGGGGAAAAGTTAGGTTTTGGTGCGCTGTAAGTTGTGAGTGCGGGCTACTACGACGTACCTGGTACACCAGTACGGGACGAACTGACGGTTTATTTTCTCTTCTGCTCATATCAGGAGCGAGGACGGCTCCCAGCTCACGAGTCGATCCAACGAGTCTACCGATACGCACTGGGACTCTGCGGTTAGATGGCCGGTAGATGAAATGTAGTCCCAGGTACAGAGCCCTACAGCATATAGCACGCACAGCGCGTATGACAATTCTCCAGCTGCCTGCCGCTTGATGTGTACCCTAGTAGAATGTTTCGTGCAGCAGGAACGATTTGGAATGTTGTGTACCGAGCACGGGGATGTTGGAACTCGACGGGGATCTTCCATCTAAGATTGAAGACCTCCGTCGTGTTCCCGGGTACAACTAACACGTGTGCACACCTGAAAGCAGCAGTCTACCGCCATTATGCTATTTTTTGTTGTTATTTGCTGGCTCTCGTGTACGTTGACAAAAATAAAACGTGCTTACGTTCGAGGAGGAGAGCGCAGACGGAACTTTTTCGGAAAATAGTCTGTACGCTAGGCCGTAGGCCCGTGCTCAGCGGTGACCATTACTGGTCCTGCCGACGACGCCAAGTGTGACGAAGTTCCCTCGCGGGAATGCAGGGGCGTCGATGCTGAGTGTCCTCCATGCTAGGGTCGAAGCAGTCCCACAAGGCTTATACGGATCGCTACAATTTCTTGGAAATGTACCCCCTACCTGGTAGTACTCGTCGCTGTCAACAGCCCTCGTGCATTCATTGTGGAAACAGAACAGATGGGTCATATGCCACGTTGGTATTTTAATGAACCCCTCCAACACTTTTCCTCACCACTAGCCGGATGCAGCACCTCCACCCGGAACAAGTATTGTAATACAATGTCATTTTATATTAGGTTTTGACTCATGAAAGCTTGCTAAAAACGGGCGACCGGTGTAGTACGCAGCTTGCAAAGATGGGTGTCGACCCTAAATTCGTCGAACTCACAGCTGACGTTGTGAAAAATAATTTCTACGAAATGTTATCATCTAAGGTACGACCTGGGCTCCGATGAGAACCTGACCCATCAAAACTGTCGACGCTATCCGCCGCAAGGCTAAGGCGCGAGCTTCGACATTAATTCAGGGATTCGAAATGTCCAATAGAGGCCCTCATCGATCCGGGTTGGTTAGTTCGTCCAGAAGAAACACTCCCGCCTCCAACTGACAACGCACACTTTGGCTGGCCTGACCCTGACTACTTTGAGCTGTGTGATCCGCACGGCTCTGTGTGGCTCTAAAACCATCGGATGGACGGAAATGGGATATGTTTGTCACAGAGAAACTTTGCTTATAGCCTTGGTGCCTAGGTTTAAAGCGCGGTTAGGGTAGTCCTACATCCTATGACCAACAGCATGCATGGACGATTCTACAAGAAGGCGGTTTGGTCTTTGGCAGATTTCCGCCTCTCGTTCAACCATAAAATATAAATCCATTGGATGACCGTAAAGCTCTTCGTTTACTATCAACCGAGAAACGCAGGCATGCCGGAACATGTCGGGGATGCGCGCAGGATTTCCCCTGACGACCACAAGCAGCCGCAGCAGCTGCAGAACACAGCAGTAGCAGCGATAGTAGCAGCAGTAGCAGGACACACGAAAGCAGGGCCGGGTCAAAATCGCTTTGCATGCGTCTCATCGATGGAACCTCTGAAAAATATCTACGGGAGTAGTTAGTTCCCGGTCAATTCGGCTCAACTTTCTTGAAGGCGAACAATCTGCGCCTCCTATCGATAAAATACGCCCGACATTGGAACTACGTACTCCATATCTCGTGCCACCATTACGATATCTACAGCAGAGCTCTTCTCTCTTTTCCCATCAGTACGGCGGGCCTGACAGTATCACTTGCAGCATGTCTCAGGGACACGGCCCAAATAGTAATATTGGCAGACAATTTGGGTTCGCTCGATAGAACTGAATTTTTAAAAATCAAATGCCCGGCATGATCTTTCAAGGTTTGAAAACCACAATCGTATCACACGTGGCCCAGCAATTCCTGCAAAATCACAAGCTGCCGCATCTGCCTCGACGAACTCTTAACGACTCACAGCAAGAGCAGCACGAAAGGGTTGGCCACTATGTGTGCGTGCACAGGACTGGTCGGGACTGATATTTTTGCCGTGTGCTTTGAAAGCCGTGGACGAAAGCGTACAAGAATAAGGTAGACTGGTTGGGGTTGGTTATCTACAGAAAATATATAAGAAAAATGCAGGCTAGGAGCGTTGTGTCCGATCCTCAATGAGGATATTTTTCCCTTGAAAAATAAGGCTCGCGCTTCGCGCTCGCTCGCCTCAATACTAAATTCATAACATCTCAGTTCTCCCCAGGGCAACTCAAGGGACAAACACGCAGGTAGGATCAGGCAGTAAGTTGATGAAGGATGTCGAGACGCGTTTTGAGCATCCACTCGTATATTCCCGATATGCTAACGGTATCGGCTGTCGGAAGCGTGACTTCACGTATATTACGAACCCATGATCATTCAACCTATTTGCGTAGCGTATAACAGGTGACACGCAAGACGACACACCCCTTCGCTCGAATTTCCAAGCGTTGACAACGGGCAGGGTTCAAACGCGGAGCAATGGGTCCGGGGAATACCTTGTAAGTCCTGCTAGTGCGCCCATCTAGTTTGGAAGAAAAATCGATCCTGATTTTTTCCCAGAGGGTGCTACCTTGTGTGTTGGCTTGGCATACAATATGCTCTCTATGAAGCTACGTGGCACGCTGTATGGTGCGTTAGAACAGAAGGCCATCAGGTTATCGTCTTGCACCTTGTACCATGTGTGTTTGTTCGAAGATTCCGATGGGATGACGGATACGCTAATCCGCTTCTTAGCGCGTTGTGAACAATGTCGAGATATGGTGCCGGTTCACACTGCTGTAGACAGCGGCACCCAGTTAGATGGAAACCAGGAGGAGGAGGAGCACCGAGGAGGAACAGCAGGAGTTGATAGTCGAGGGCCAGCACATCCTCAGCAGATATTGCCCTAGGAAGGCCTATCACAATTGTCTCCAACATGTACCCGTTAGCTACCGACCGATTCTGGATTATATTATGCTTCGCTGTCGGTGAGCAGAGGTAACGAACAACAAGGTACTGCAGATTTTCGGAAGATCCTCCTGTTCCAGCGCTTGCCCCGGCGAGAATTCGAAAGTGACCAAAATGATCAAAACCATCAACATGATGGAGTCGGACCCGATTAGCCCCCTGCCCCCTCAAATGCCCGATGCTGGTTCCACGGTGTTTAGCGGCGTCGAACCCCTCAAGCATTGCTCGCCGGCTCCACAACGAAAGTCCAAAGACTGCGATCAGCAGTTCCTTGTCATCCTGTTACTTATTATTTGTAGTGATAAGGCTATAAGTTATCTGTACTAGTTGACTTCGGAGGTACCATGGTACTTGCTAGCAGGGCTTTTCACGGGTCAGATCGCTTCTTGTTATGGATACCACACCATTCGGATCGGGTGGGATCGGGTCGGGGTGACCCGGCTCGACCCGTGATACATGAAAAACCTCCTGACCCGACTCGGCCCGACCCGTGAGACACCGAACGACACCTGACCAAACCCGACTCGACCAGCGAGTTTTTGGAAATCTCATGACCCGTGAAAAGCCGTGGTTAATTCGTATCATATTACCGTAACTGACACAAGATAACACACCCCGGTGATGACATTTTGGGATTTAAAAAATTATCACTGGGTGTGGTATCTTGTGTGGGAGGTGATATCGTGTGTACCCCGGGTGATAAAGTTCAGCTCGCAGGGGGCCCAAGGGGGGTGTGATAAACCAGAGGGGGTGTGATAGGACGTCCGAACACCCACAAGGTGTGTTTGGGGGTGTGATAAATGAGGAGGGGTGATAAAAAGGGGGTGCGATAGCACGTCCGAACACCCACAGGGTGTGTTTAGGGGTGTGACAAAAGCGGGTGTGATAACAGTTGAATCGCTGCTGCCGCACACTTGAAGGGGTGTGGTATGCCTGCACGAACACTTGCGGCTGCCCCGCACTCCTGCTGTAGGTACCTACCTGTGATACCGGGTTGTGGTAAAACAAAGGGGCCCAACCTTGGTGAGGAAACTCCTTAGCACATGACCTCGGCGATGACTCAGCCCCCTCAACGCCGAAGAAAGTTTCAAACAAAATACGGGCTTGGATTGGAGCGAAAAAAATAAAATATACCTAAATCGAAGGTACCTCGCCCGATATGATACGAGGCGGTGGCTGCGCCATCCGTCCTGCCCCCACACAAAAGTGGACTGCTGCTACCTGCCTCGCTATCGGTACGGCCAAAAAAGAGTTACGCAGAGACACCACAACCAAGAATCGAAGCCACAAACCACAAATCTATACTACGATATCACCGGGTGTGTTATCTTGTGTACCTAGGGTGATACATCGATGGTTTGTCAGAAACGCCCAAAATTATCACCGGGGTGTCGTGTCCTGTGGGGGGTGTGATTTCTTATGTACAGGTGATATCTTGTGTCAGTTACGGTATGTGGGCGGCGGAGAAAAAGCCAACTAACCGACTTTTGGGTTTTATCAATAAATACCGCTACACGTCGAGCCACAACCGAGCCCTTCAGGTGCAAAGGCGCAGAGCTTCGCAAAATTACGGCCCGCCACTAACTGCAATACCTAGCCAACAACAATGGGTACCCCGGTTTAAGAGCGCCCCGCGACAAGCAAGCCGAGACATGTGCTCTTAACTACAAAGCGCTCTTATCTGTAGTGGGAAATAATGTAGCCTTTGATGTGGCGGGACATGCCAAGTTGACCGCTCTTAACTCCGGAATGCTGTTAACTCGGGTGATCTTGAATCGGGGTACCCGGTGGAGTGACTTATCGGCAACTTGCTGTTGGTAGCGTTAACGTGGTCGTCCAACTCTCAGTCCTGATGTGCTCCTCATGACGCTCGAGCGCTCTCTCGAACAGCTCTTGTATCTGAACGAAAGCTTCACCAACATGGTGTCCTTTTTTCCAGAAACGGGGGGATTTCAAGACCTAGCCAGGTAATAAGCATCGCAGGTAGTCGTCAACTTGCAGTCAGCTAACTCACAGCCCTGACATGCGCGCGACCGCCCTCTCGGACAGTTTTTGTGCGAGTGCGAAGACCTGGACGAAAGCTTCACCAACATAGTGTCCTTTTCCAGACGAGGACAGGACGATGCCGGAACAGGGAGGGACACCTCGGGGTGGCAGCGGATCCTTCGCGTGGCCCAGGACCGTGCGCGGTGAGCGAGGACAGGGCAGGCACACACTCGCGTCGTGACTGCGGAGGGTTCGAGCGTTCGAAACTGCCGGAGTAGTACTGCGCGGCTGAAAAATGGTTAGTTTATTTTACGGCGACGACTGGTGTAATGTAAATGCTTCTTCCCTTCACCCTCCTTCCTCCATTCCGTTGGCAGGGTGCCATGGCCGGGGGGGGCGAGGCGCGTGGACTTGGCTTGGTTTCTCGCGGCAGCTCTCCTCTGGCTTGTACGTACCATTCCTGCCTCTTACCCACCGACGACGACGATGATGACGATAATGATGACGATGGTGTCCTCACACTACAGCAGTAGCTCATTTTCGTGAAATCTAGTCTAGCCTGCGGTTAAAAAAGACAAGGTTGGAAAATCATCCCGATGGAAGAAAATAAAAAACACAACGTACTGCGTGCACCGAAGTGCCAATACTCCAGGGAATGGTGCTTACGCGCTGCGGTATACCATTCCCTGTCACTTGCGAAACGAATGTAACTAGGCATCTAAGATGTTGGGCTTCGGGCGTACCATGCCTGCCTGCGCACGCTGCTATTACCGCATACCGCATGGTGCCACACCTCCGGGATGAGCTTCCGAGATAATTTTATCCGAGACAAGGGGGAACGCAATGCCTGTCTCGTTGAAATCCTTCCATAGACACGTCGCTCGGCGTTTTCACCCTCTTCCCGTCGACACGTGGTACGATAGAGGTTTTTAAAGGTATACCGCTTTTTGGCCAAACTACTTTGTGAATGACTGGCCACCTCAACCCAAAATCGTGGGAAGGTTACTCATTGTTCATTCTTGTTTCGCAAATGTAACCTTTGGAAGGTATACCTAGGCGATGGGTTTTGTCGATCACAATGGTCGCACTTGCAGTTTCCTCCAAACGAGTTTTTGCCTTGGAGGAGTATAGAGGTCCTTAGGTGACGAAACGGAGAAGATATTCAGAAAATAAAAATAAAGGAGTGTGCACTTCTACTGCCGTAAGAGTGGTCCCTCTAGTACTAAAATACTAGTAGTATTACTGCAGTATTGGTACAACAGCTGTAGTATTGGTACTACCGTATTATTAATAGCACTACAGTATTAGTACTACAGTGTTAGTACTACAGTATTAGAGTATTAGTACTACAGTCTTAGTACTACAACTTTTCTACGGTGTTAGTACTACAGTATTAGTACTGGAGGGGTTGCACGTTTTCGGCCATATGGTGTTTTTGATGATGTTTCTGATGATGTTTCTGGTGATGTTGCTGATGATGTTACCGATGATGTTACTGATGTTTCTGATTATGTACTGATGATGTGATTGGTTGAGCTCCTCAAGTGCGGTACTATCGTACTAGCTGTTGGTGTGATAATTTTACGATGAAGTTTGTTTTATTAGTATTATTAGTATGGTATACTAATAAGCACTAGCGCTAAGGAACGTTGGTCGGGCTACGCAAACGTATGTCTTCGAAGTTATGTTTCGGGTGGTGATGGTGATGGTGATGGTGATGGGTGATGGTGATGGTGATGGTGATGGTGATGGTGATGGTGATGGTGAGATATTAGAGCTCCTCGTGTTAGGAGCTCAGAAAATTCTTAGAATCTGCTGCACCCCTGGGGTGAGATGACTCCGTAGCATGCGTCCGTTGTCGAGAAAATCGGCTTCGAAGTTCGTCCGAAGCGTTGGGGGGGTGTGGTGTCCTCCGTGTATGCGCTAGCGAACAACCGGCGAGAGGGTACAGCTTTCGATTATATCGCGTTGTTACTGTCATCTTCTTACGTACGAGGTTTTATAAGCCGGCGCGCATCATGAGTTGTTGAGTTTGTGAATCCAATAGACCTGCGGATGGGGTTCCATTCCTTGACGTTTGCGTTCGTTTTCGCGTTGTTTCTGGTACCTTCTACCTGGTAGTTGTGTTGAGCTGGCGCTCCTTTCCTCTGAATTTCGGTGTGAAAAACATGCTTATATTTTTTTACTCTTGCATCTTGACCCGCGGCTGATAACTCGCAGCTGCGGTTTCTGGCGAGGCGGACGAAGACAATCACCAATGTGGTGATTCTTATGGTAGCGTGTTTCGGTTTTCTTGGCTACACGCACCTTCGGGCACTCAGGCGGGGCTCCAATTCCCAGTTCCACGTGGTGCGTATCCGAGCAGGGTCGAATACCTGGTTGTTTTTTCGCAGAGAGGGTGGGAGATACTCTACAGGGAGGTTGGCAGGTGCGACTAACGCCTTTTTTTGGTGGTGTGCGTCCGATCATTAAAACACTCCCTCTTTGTCGCCTGACCGAGTTGTTCTAGTTAGCCCCCCTTGCCTCACCAGCCATGGCCAGAGGGCTACAGAAGGGGAGGGAGATACCCCCAATTTCGTTCCGAGCAGCGTGACAAACAAATCGATGACGGCCAGTAGAGCACCAAAGCAGCAGGGTAGCCGCCGGCGCGGGTGGTCCTGGGCCGCCGGAATTGTAGCCCTAGAACTGTCCCACAGCAAGGGGGTAAGAGAAACAACAATGTTTTCGCAATGTATGACAACAATGTAGTAAGGCTAGAAGTGTTGGGGGTGTTCCTATTAGGAGTAGGAACAACGCTCCGTCTCGAAAGGAATGCACGGTCAACGGTCGAATGAATGAGGCAAGCAAAAATGAGTATCCCCCCCCATACCGTATGCTTAGTCCCATTGCCCTTCTCGCCCCTGTCGTGTCGTCCCTCCAAAGACGCTTGCCCCCTTGCCTTGCTTGCCGTTGCCCTTCTCTGGCGTTTCATGTAGCCTCTGGAGAGGCTCTTGCTCCCGATACCGTACCCGGCCCTTCTCTCACGAGCCGCGTGGCCCCTTGGAAGGCTTTTTCCCCCTACCGCGGCGTCGTCTTTTATTATCGTACCGTCTCTCAAAAGGTTCTTCCTCCTCCTCCCGCAGCTTTGGTCCAATCACCCTTCTTTCGCGTATCGTGCTGTCTTTCAGAAGGCTCTTGCCCCCCTTGCCTCGTTTTGCCGTTGCCCTTCTATTGCGTATCGCGTCGTCTCTTATGAGGCTTGGCGTACATTCTTCGTCGCGGGTGTCAACTCGCACTGACTGCTCGCCCAGTGGTTATCTTGTACCAGGTATCTATTAGCGAAACAGCACTATTAATAGTGGTCATGGGGTAGCTCTAGCTATTTCGTTTTGATGTATCTCTGTCACACCATCTTGCCTCGCCTGTCGTTGCCCTCCTTTCACGTATCGTGTTTCGTACCGTCCCTCGAAAGGCGTGGCTTACCTTGTCAGTGTTGGGTATCTACTTGCGCTTCAGTGGCGTGGTCGGGTCTGGGCTATCTTGGACAGCTTTCACCATCGCTCACGCCTCCTTACTAGCAATGGTGAGCGCACCTTGGTCACGCTTGTTTGCCGTTGCCACATTTGAGGTTCCAGAGGGAAAAGGTGCCGAGAAGAGGTGACCATTGCGGCATCGACCGCACGAAAATAGGCGGGACCGCTGGAGTAGGACATGTGTCCGAATTGCAATGATGCAAGGAGACATGCGACACACGTACAGCATGATGATGCTATTTATATCACTGCTGTACTCTGGTCCTACCAGCTTGAGAACATGGCAATGCTGGTTGTTTTCGGTCGCTATACATGGATTTCATCCCTTTGGGCTACACACATGAACACCACCCATGCATGAACACCATGCATGAACACCATGCATGAACACCATCCATGCTTAAGACCATTCATGAAGACCATCCATGCTTGAAGACCATTCATGAAGACGGCTACGGCACGACTGCGATTTTATGAAGTGTCAAGTGTGAGCGTGCAGTAGCACAAATTTCACCATGCTGCCATACGCAAATGTCGTGCACCTCTTGGCATGGTAGCCCGGAAAACGCCCCCCACCCCAGCGCTGGGTTGCTACATTGAATGGCCGATGCAAAAACCGGCAGTTTGTAATGGACAAGCTTTTGTTTCTGAAGTCCCAACAGGATTGATAGCAATGGTGACCACGAGACGCGCAGGTAGCAGGTTGCTTCACGCTGAGACGTGTGCCGATACGGCATTTTATCCCCGTGTCTTCGTGTTTATGTGTACGTATAAACACTGCGTTTTTTTTTTTTGCACAGTTGCATTATCTTCTCCGAGCCTTACATACGAGAGCATGCTCGTTTTAGTGCGGAGAGTTTCGCGACGGCTGTCCATCAAGAGACAAGCGTGCCGTCATTCGACTTTCTTTGATGCCACCCGCCACCCCGCAAGCCTCCGCAAGAACGCCCGCCACCTCCTTGAAACTGAAACTGCCTGTATTTTTACTGGTTTATTTTACCTCGGTTCCTTGGCTCTGACAGGGGGTGTTCTACCTGTGCTGCTGTCTCTTAGATCCCGGGCGAGAGCAGCTTGTTGCAGACAACCTCGAGCCGTTCGCGAAAGGGGGCGTGAGCGCAAAGGGCACCATCGCTACTGGTGTACAGATGCCGTCCGAGCGACACGGCCAACAACAATCCGCGATGAAGCGACTCGGACACTGCCGCATCTGCAGGTGAAGGAATAGTGCAGCTGCCGCTGTTACAGTAAGTCGTTTGGGGGGCATTTATATCGACGGAAATCGCCCTTGGTAGCATTGTCCTGTTAACCCTGGCAGCACCTACGAGCCGCCTTTACCGCAATCTGGAAAATTGTATAGGATAAAGCATGGAAATCGGGGAGTTTGGTTTGGCCCACGTGTGCTTCCAGTATTATGAGAGGGAAAATATCAAAAACTGCCCCAAAAATTACTTTAGACCCTAGCCATAACCCTTAACCCCAACCTCAACCCTACCTGTAAAGCTATGTCCGGAAAAAACCCGACATTTTTTTTTCCCCGAAAATTTGGTCGACCGCATCAAAACTCGTATATCAAAATATTCCCCGATTTCGATACTCTTAGTCCCAGATGATAACCTAGACGTCTCGTAGAGGCTACTGACACCCCTGGGACAGGGCGCATCAAAACTCGTATATCAAAATATTCCCCGATTTCCATACTCTTAATCCTAGATGATAACCTAGACGTCTCGTAAAGGCTACTGACACCCCTGGGACAGGGGATTCACATATTATACTAGTATATTAATAGAGTAATACATGTGTATAAACGCGCGGCCGGAATATCACGCAGCTGCCAAGACGAGTATCGACCATTAAATTGGTCGAGCTCACAGCCGACGCACCGGTATTCGAAACATATTTTTGTAAATACAAATACACGAGAAGTGCGATGCTATCGGGGGTCCAGGAAGCGTGTGCAGCAGCACGAGTTTGAGGATGCTGTGCGCGTGTCGTCGCGTCATTGTGGTTCGGGCACGCCCCCTGCCCAGCAAGCCGGCTGCTTGGTGTGGCAGATTATGTTCTCGTCACATTTTTTTTTTTTGCATGTTTTCCGCTTGAAGTCCCGAAGGGGTTATTTGATCCTCGCGCAACAGGTCATTTTGTAACTGTCGTTAGGTCGTGTGCGTTGGTGTACGGCGGATGTTTCGGGAACTCGAAAGAGGTCCCTGTTTTATGGTGCCGTCATAGTTGGAAGTTGTCGATCCGGGATGAAGCGATCCCGGACACTGCCACATCTGTAGACGGACGCGGGAATATCGATTATGCTGATGCGCTCACGCTCTCACATTAGCTCAATTCGCTGAAATCTTGCTCGACTAGTCACAAGCAAACTAAAAACGTTCCGATGAAAGAAAAGACACGTACAACATAACACATGCACCGCAGTACCTGTACGCGAAGGGATGTCGGAATATTGCGCTTGAATAGGTTCTCTACGTGTGTTAAAGCTTATTGGTTGAGGTTCCACCGCATTATCAAGTTGCGCCGCATTTCTTTGTGTAACGTATCTACGGCGGTACGGATTGCGGCATACATCCCGTGTCACTAGCAAAAACAATAATCCCACGAGATTGTTCATGGCACTGACAAGTACCAGGTAGTGTAGCTGTCGCTAAGAAGTCGTGCACCAGGGCATTCGTCACTGCCACCAAGCGGTGTGCGTTGGCATACCGCGGACGCTTCCGGAAAGATGAAGAGGGCCCAGTTGCTTTTTGGCGCCGTCAAGATTTGGTGCCGTAAAAAACACTAGAAATTCACATAACGTTTCCGAATACGCCAGCTGGGGGTTCGACCGGTTGCATGGTGTCGATACCTCAGCTTTGCAAGCTGCGTGATACGTTTGTATGTTCGTCACTGTCTTTTTGCTTCTGTGCGTTGGTGTACGGCGGACGCTTGAGGCGACTCCAGGGGGATCCCTACTATTGGGGCGCCGCGGCGTTGATAAATTATTGATCCGCGATGAAGCGATCCAGACACTGCCCGAAACATGTGCAGGCGAGGGGGTAGCATTATCGCGCCCGGTGGAGTGATCCCACGCTCTCATTTGTGCTTCAAGAGGGGGGCTAATGTTGAGGGCCATCATAGTAATCGGGGCCCACGATGTACACAAAAGGCGATATATTCCCTGTTTTTTGCTAACCATATTTGGTCCTGATTACTAGGATCCCCCGTCATATTTTTTGCATTTCGTATAGTATAGTGCAGTGTGGGGAGGCATTGCATGTTCAAGTGAGTACACGGAGGGAAGGATAATTGGCTGGGTGAAAGTGATGGTGTTCGGCGCATGGTGCTAGCTTTGTTGCGTTTGGTATCTGGTATGAATTATGCGCTGCGAATTTTCGGAAGGCTAACAAATACCTAGTGGTTCCCTCTCCTTTTAATATCAGTACCTCTATTTAAGAAGATCAATTTTTGGTGCGCTAGGAACTCGCGCAGGAAGATGTTTGTGGTTGCCGTTGTGTTTTGTGCGCTGGTGCACGGCGGACGCTTCAGCAACTAGAAAGGGGTCCCCAATTTTTGGCGTCGTCAAAATAAGTAATTCTCGCAAAATTATTACGAGTGCGTCAACTGTGACCTCGACCGGTTAAGTGGTGGATAACCAGCTTCGCAAGCTGCGTGATATGTTTGTCACGGCCGTGAAGTTGTGTCCGTTGATGTACGGTGGATGCTTCACGCAACCTTGAAAGGGATTCTTGGCGTCGTGAAAATTTGAAATTCTTGATCCATGATGAGGCGATTCGGCCACTGCTCAAATTGCAGGCGAGCGGGCAATGTACCACCCCACGAGACACAGACCCGCGAGGCCCACAAGGATCAAGCTAAAGTAGTGTAGGAAGTAGCGTGGGACAAGCGCTACGGTAGAGGTAGAAAGTTTTGGTCAAAATATGTTTTGAATGACGGGGTGGGCTTCTTAACCCGCCTAATCCCAAAATCGTAGGAATGCCATCCTTGTTGCGCAACGTGATTTTTTTTCGTACCTACGGGTACAAGGGCATGGGTTTTTTGAACGGATTGCTTTATCTATTTTTCTGAGAATCAGTTGTTCCCTTGGAGGAGCATTCTGGGGTGTAGGAGGGTACCTTCAGTACCGTACCGCTTTTTCGAGAAAATGGTTAACATGCTCTTTAAGTTGTATATATGCCCTAGCCCTAACCCTAACCCTCACCCAATAAAACGCAACCAACCGACCAATGCAGGGTGAAACTTCCTTCGTCTCGTACACAGCGTTGTGCGGCAACCATCTTCTCGAAAAAGTGGTATACTATTGTGCTGTTGTGTTGTTATCTTGTTTCTAGTTTACAAACCCGAATGTGAGGAGTTATTGTGTTATTGTCTTGTTTCTAGTGTACAGACCCTAAGGTGAGGAATTATTGTGTTGTTATCTTGTTTCTAGTGTACAGACCCTAAAGTGCGGAATTATTGTGTTGTTATCTTGTTTCTAGTGTACAGACCCTAAGGTGAGGAATTATTGTGTTGTTATCTTGTTTCTAGTCTACAGAACCTAAAGTGAGGAATTATTGTGGTGATATCTTGTTTCTAGTGTACAGACCCTAAAGTGAGGAATTATTGTGTTGTTATCTTGTTTCTAGTCTACAGACCCTAAAGTGAGGAATTCTTGTGTCATTATCTTGTTTCTAGTGTACAGAACCTAAAGTGAATACTCTTGAGAAACAACAATGGTTGGTGCGGTGCACCGCTACCGCAGGTGCTGTGATGAATGATTTGATTAAGTTCGTATTCAATGATTTTAATGATTTTTGACTACGGTATACTGCTGTATCATACTCCAGCCATGTATCCGACCGGTTCATCGGTTGAGTGGTCGACACTCAGCTTTGCAAACTGCGTGATACCTTGGTCGCGCGCTTTTTATGTGCCGTATCCGTTTCTCCGTTTCTCGTTAAGGATATACCCTCTGGTACCTGGTAGGCCAGTGGCTCGTCAACTTGTGTGCAGTGGTGTATGGCCGACGCTTCAGGAAACTCGAAAGGAAGTCCTTTTTTTTCTGGCACGGTCAAAAGTAGAAGCTCGTACTCGTATCTTGGCCCAGTGGGTGTCGGCCCTTGGCGGTGAAGAAACGGTATCCTAGGAGATCGTTGTGCTGAATCTTGTCAGCTTCGACAACCATACGAGTGCTTTGTTGCACACATCGGACAGAGGATCTGCCATGATCTACCATGATCTACCTATCCCCACTTGAGGAGGATCTAGATATTTTGGGAAGATCTGTATGGTCTAGCTCGCGTTGCCGGATGGGAGCCGTGCGATCTGTATGATTTAGCACATACTTTATTACTTGGATCTGTACTCCACATATGTAGCATATACAGATCCTGCACAACATCTCATAGCGGCGGCTGTAGGATCTATACATGATCTAGATAATCTCGTATTAATCCTCAGGTGGCATGTGGTGTGTATCAGCTCTTAGCTGGTGTACGCTCGTAGGCTCGCTTTCGGATGACCCGATGAAGACACAGCCTATATATATAGACTATGATTCCCTCCACAGCTGTCAGATTTTGTCCCCCTCAGAAACGGGTTATATAGTTTCCGCGCACAGACTGACTAAAATCACCCTGTTGACCCTGATAGCTACACTGTAGTTGTAAGGGGAGTCGCCGACCTATATCCTTAATGAGGACATACAACTCGTAATGCGCGCGATCGGAGTATCACATACAGCTTGCAAAGATGAGTTTCGACGAAATCTTCGATCTCACAGCTGGAGTGTATTTTCATTTTTTATAATATAGACTATGATTTGAGGCAAACGGAGGCCACGGTTAGGTGAGCCTGTGAGAGCAGAGAGCTCTAGCAGAGAAGATGTTGTTCGGTGATCTACTTGTAGATGATCTATGGTATATATGATGTACTGTAGATCGTAATCTGTCTCAGGTGTGTACTAAATTCCTGCCGTGAGAGGACGCGTCTTACTATTGGTTAGCTCTTTTTAGCATAAACTTGTCTGGCCGACGCGGCTCCTCAACTTTACCCAACTAGCACTACACTAATAGTCAACCAATAGTCAACCCATGACTGTACACACTACACTCGATGTCATTCGAATATCCTTTTTGATTTGTGATTTACTATAACGACATTGACGTAGACTATGTACTATTAATATGGCCACGTTATTATTCGTCGGATTGAGAGTACTTTTTTTTACTCGTAGTCAATGTTTGGGTGACGTCAAGATATATTAGACCTCCTCAAGCGAGCAGCCTCGGGAGCTTCATGTGCAGCCCTACCCTGTACCGTAGCGTGCGTGAGAGGACACGTGTGTTGTCCCCGTGCAAAGCAAGGGTGTGCGGGAGGTTGGTCGCTTCCTGTAAGGTGAAATCTTAGGCGATCCGAGACGCCATGTTGGCAACCGACAAGCGGGTTGTGGAGGCTTTTTTTTTTGTTACAAGCAAAACAAACGCGACTATTGATACGTACTGCATTTCGCCGACGCCACTCTCCCCGCCTCTGTTATCGCTGGCAGGTGCACATTCCGAGCGAGGGATCACCACTGCGTGTGGGTGGGGCAGTGCATTGCCGAGCGCAACCGGCGCTTCTTCCTGTTATTTCTGGTGTTTCTGTCGGGGCTGGCGTTCTGGTTCTCCCGAAAGATGATGGCCCTCTCCGTCTCGGCTGTAGGCGACTGCGGGGAAGGTCTTCACGACCAGGTATAGCAGTAGTTTGTTTGTTTTTATTTGTGTGGTATGGGTTTGCTTTTGGTTTTGTTTTTGCCTTTTATCCTCCGGCGGGAGGGTTTTGGTGAAGCTTAAGCCCACCACGCTTTCACGTGTGTGTCTTGTGTCAATGTAACCCCTTTAGAATTCCCCTCGCGTGTTGGGGGGCATATTTCTTGAAACTGGTTTGGAAGAACACTTGCAGTGGTGGTTGTCGAGATACCGGTGCTCTCATGTACCGTCGCCGTCGTCATGGTGCTTCTCTCGTGGACCCACGACACTAACGAGCGCTGAACAGAAGCGCGTCCCATTGTTTTTGTTTGCCTCCTTGCAGTGGCTTTGGCCCGGGCTTGCCCTCTGCCTGCTGCGGCGTGACGGTGGGGGGGAGGAAGCGGCAGTTGCTCTCTACGCTCTGATTGCCGGCTTTCTGACAATGGCGCTTGCTGCTCAGGTACCGGCCGCGCAAAAGCGACGCGTATACTGCGCACCAATGGCAGTTCGTTGCTGACCCTAAACCTAGCCCGAACCCTACCACTAACGCATGATCAGACGCTCTTGACGCTCGGTTGTGCTTTTGTTTTCGTAAAATATGTAATTCGAAGGTATAAAATGATTCGTCAGCTGTGAGATGGAGAATTTGCGTCGAAACTCATATTTTCAAGCTGCGTGTGATACTTCGATCGCGCGTGGGACGCGGTCTATGACCTTGTGTTTTGGAGGGTTTTGCTTCATCATCGCGAACCACCCCGAGGAAGAGGCCTCTCTCCCGCCCGCAATGCGTCATGATACATAGCAGGGGTTGCGCTTTCACGACAATGTTAAAAGCTCACTGACCTGTATCCTTCACGAGGAAAATTTACTAGAATATCAATAGAATACACGCGGCCGACGTATCACGCAGCTTGCCAAGCTAAGTATCGACCTCTGAATCGATCGAACTCACAACTGACGTCGTATGAAATTGTGTTATAGATGACGCCAGCTGTGAGATCCATTTATGGAAGCTCACCTTTTCGAGGTGCTTCTATTAAATAATTACAAGCACGCCAGGTGTGGAGTTCGACCGATTGAGAGGTTGGTCCATGTGGTCCGTGCGACTTCATTCCGTACCGCCGAAAACCTTCGCTCGTTTGCTGTTCGTTCCGCGCGTTCACCGTAGTAGGACAGCAGGTCTACACCGCGTACGAACTTGAAGGCCTCGACTAACCCTTAGTCCTTTTGGAACGAACTAGAACGAACTGCATAAAAGTGTTGTGGGGAGAAACTACGTGAGATCTAGGATCATGTTTGTTGTAGTGAAAGGGCTACAGTACAGTGGAATGCCTTGGTCGAAACAAATAGCTTTTTTGATTGGGTTGAAGGTGTAAAAAATTAGCAGATGAAACACTAGCAACTAGTAGTAGTCGTAGTAGTCGTAGTAGTAGTGTAGTAGTAGTAGTCGAGTAGTCGTAGTAGTCATAGTAGTCGTGGTCGTAGTCGTAAAAGTCGTCGTAGTCGTAGTCGTAGTCGTAGTAGCAGTAGTAGTAGTCGTAGTAGTCGTAGTAGTCGTAGTCGTCGTCGTCGTAGTCGTAGTCGTAGTCGTAGTAGTAGTAGTAGTAGTAGTAGTAGTAGTGCTGCCGTGGCGCAAGCAATCGCTCGCTCGCACGCATTAACTAAATCTTGCCCCAGAGCGCTCGTACACCGTAGAAGCCTGAGCTTGCGAGGTTCATTGACCATTTGGAGGCCCATTTTGTCGACCAAGAACCGAGAAATTCGACCTCATAAACCGTCTAGGAGGACCGTGCAGCACGACTTTCAGCATGCTGTGTGTGCGTACGTATCGAGTGACTCGTAACGGTGCGCTTCGATCACACACCCTACCCAGCAGATGGGCTGCTTCGTATGGCCTAGTCTGTAATCGTCACCTGTGTTTGGACATATTTTCCCCTTGACGTGCCAAAGGGGTTAGTGATCCCACTTCTATAGTGTCAGGAGAGCGCGTGCTGCGGATTCGCACCCCTACACCAGAATATGTTCTGTTTTCTTTCGCCAAGTAGATAACGCCCTGTCTGCCTTGTTTTCTGTAGTTGCCAGTTGCCGTTGCCTTGCCTTGCCTTGCCTTACCTTACCTTACCTTACCTTAGCTCACCTTACCTTTTTGTGTTCGCCGTCCCTTGCCGTGCATTTTTCCTGTCCTTACCTCTATGCCCTTCAGCAAAGCTTTCTCGTGAGCATTGGAGCGACTTCTCGCGATCTCGGCAGGCCTCGCAAGATACCACTCGACGAATACGGTATTCCCAGAAGTGACGGTATTCCCGCGAATGGCTTTTCAGGGGCTACCGATCATTGCCCTCGGCCAGGGTTAGGCGGACGCGCGCTACCCCGCTCCCAGTCAGTGCGCTCAACAAACTCGGGGGGGGTTCCCTCTCTAGGAGGGTGTTTCCAAAATTGGATGGCGTTTTTAAGGGGACATGAGTTATCGAGGGTGCGCCCGTTATCATCAGAGGGAGTTTCGGCAATAGGGGTGCGTAACGGGTCTGAGGTGTTGGAGCCGCGTCGAGCGAGCACCAAACAGTCATAACAGCGGTCTGAGGGTGTTTCCAACTTTGGATGGCGTTTTTGACGGGGAATGAGTCACCCAGGAGGAGTCTGTTGTCCATGGGAGTGTCGGAAATGGAGGGGCTAGTTTGTCTGAGGCGTTATATTTGCGTCGAGCGAGCAGCAATCGGTCGTAAGAGCGGTCGAGGGTGTTTCCAAAATCGGAGGGTGTTTTTGACGGAGAAAGAGTCACCGAAGAAGCGTCCTTTGTCGGAGGAGGGGTTTTCGACAACCGGGGGGTATGGCCCGTCTGAGGCACTAGAGCTCCATCGAGCAAGCAGCAAGCGGTCGCAAAAAGCGGCCTGAGTTGTTTCCAAAAATTGGATGGCGTTTTTGACGGGAAATCAACAGACGCCTCCTCGATAACCCAATTTCCCGTCAAAAACGTCATCCATTTTTGGAAAGGGGAGTCGGCAACAGGGGGCCAACCGATCCGAGGGATTCGAGCCGCTTCGAGGCAGTAGTAAACGATCGTAAGAGCTGCGATTGCTTGGCGCGTCGGCGGCTACGGTCAGGCTTCCTAAACCGGCGGACTTTTGTACGAGCTCCTTCGAATTCGGTTGTATATAGTAGTGCTGGTGGTGACTGGGTGAGAGCCCGAGCGGAGGAACGATAAGCCCCCCTTTTTGTATCCCCTCATGAAGGCGTCCATGTTACTGTCCGAAGGGGTTTTCTGCACGTCGCCCGCCATATTTAAGGCTGAACACTTAGGGGGGGAGGGAAGGGGGCGCAGGTGGAAATGCGTCGTGGAGAAGCCTAGAATAAATACTCAAACTGCTGTCGTCCTGAGCTGCAATATGTGCAACCAGATTACCCAGACCGCCCCCGGCTCTGAGCGAGACGGGTTGGGCAGGACGAAAACGAAAATGGCGAAAATACGACCCTGTGCCGCAGTATTGAGACGACGCCAGATTAGTCAGATCTCCGCCGGCGCTGAGCGGCGGGGGTCAGCAGGATAAAGCACAAGGAATAGCGCGTGTGTGACGAACGGTATGGACGGGCAGAATGCGCCGCAGGCTGCACACAAGGCAATCGAACGTAATCGAATACCTGACCACAATGTTCGGAGTGGTCGCCAAAACTACCGGCACACTACGCGGACATTATGGAACTCGGCACGCGAGTCGGAGCGTTGACATCGTTGGTTGATTTCACGGGATAAACAATTCCGAAACCGATTCGGGAAAAACGAAATATCACACGTTTTTTTTTTTCCCCGCCACCGACGACGCCAGTACAGTCGGTAATAGTGACAAGATGTATGGGACACCTACGTGTGTTGTGTAGATTCACCTGCTCGTTTGGTCTGTTAAACTGTTGTATTAGTAAGTGCATGCATGTTTTTTGGGGGACAAATCGCTTGGCGTTAGTGTGGGATAACGTTTGCAGTTGTAGAAGGGTATGTTAGGTTACGCGTTGCCACGCACTTAGCCGCCTTTACCGCAATTATTCTACCTGGTAAACGATTGTCTAGGATAAAGCCTGGGAATCGGGGAAGTTGATTTGGCTCACGTGTGCTTCCAGTATTATGAGGAGAAGAAAAACAAAAACTGCCCAAAACACTGCTCTTTGGACTTTAGACCCTATTCCCTAACCCCGACCCTACTCATATACATTTCTCCGGGAGAAAAACGACTTTTTGTTGATGTTGAAATTTTGGTCGACCACAATAATCATAAGTACAAGGTCTCCGCATGGGTGCCGGCACCCCTCCCCCCCTCAACGCCCCCCCCTTCCCCACCACCCGCACGATCGCCTAGCACCACGCGCGTATAGCAAACCCCTACATGTATGCGTAATACGCGCGATCGGAGTATCACACTCAAGCTTGCAAAAGATGAGTTTCGGCAAAATCTTCGATCTCACAGCTGGAGTGTATTTTAATTTTATAATATGTGCTTCGAGACATTTTGTACCGGTACCTGTGCGCTTTTAGTACTCACTCGCACAGGTAGATATAATATATGTATCTGTATACCACACGCGAGCGAATGTAAATACAAAACACTACACTTTCTAGAAGGAGGAGCTATAGGGCTTTTTGCGTGTAGGTCGGTGGTGCTATAGTGGGTGTGGTGGTGATGATGCGGTTTGAAATATATACAGCAGCACAGTGGGACTGGTGTGATACGATACACCTCTCTCTGGACTCCCCCCCCCCCAAGTATAAGTAGTACACTATAGTATTGTAATAATGGTATAATAATAGTGGTGTGGTGGTGGTGTGGATTTTTGTTCATAACAACCAAAAAAAGGCCAACCGTCAATGATCTCCTTTTTTTAGAGATCTATATTTTAAAAATAATTTTCAAGGACGTCAGCCGTGAGTTTGACGAATTTCAGGTCAATACTCATCTTTGCAAGCTGCGTTGTTGGTACTCGTATTATACTATATGAGTGAATTTATATTATTATCGAGGTGGTGTTGCGTCGCGGGAGCAAGGGCGAAGTGCAACAAGACGGGAACATCGTCGGACGAACCAGGCCACGAGGAGTATGAACATACTGCCCATCCATGCAGCAGGTTATCGTGTGCATGTGTAAAACAAACAGGGGAGGTATATACATTATCTTTCGAGAGCCATCCATGCCGCTGTGTCCCCCCCCCCCCCGCCTCGAACGCCCCCTTCTTCCCCATCACCCGCACCATCGCCTAGACCTAGCACCACACGTATAACAAACCCCTCACCTGAAGCCCTTCCTCCCCCCCCCCCCTCCCCCCCCCCCCGCCCCCACACCCCCCACCTCCCCCCCAACCCATCCCAACCCCACCCCCTCGAACACTCCACCCTCTCTTTACTCACTGATTGTACGACTTACCCCAGGATATACATGATAAACTGATGCATTATTTCCAAAACCGTCACATTTATCCCCTCAAAATAATGTATAGTTTCCACGCACAGATTGAGCTGCCCCACACGCTCCACGCCCGCCCCAACCCCCCCCCCCGCCCCCAATAATATACTGGTGCCAAAACCGTCAGATTTATGCCCTCGAAAGGATTTATAGCTTACATGCACAAATTGCCCCCTCCCCCCCCCCCCCCCCCCTCCAACCCCGCTCGCTTTTGATCAAAACCAGGCCCCCACGTCCTTCAAAACTACGCCCCCCCCCTCACCGGTTATTCGACGTACAGGATTCACTTGATAAAAGGATACATTTCCCTCCACAGCTGTCAGATTTTGTCCCCCTCCGAAACGGGTTTTATAGTTTCCGCGCACAGACTGCCTAACATCACCCTATTAACCCTGATAGCTACACTGTAGTTGTAAGGGGACTCGCCGACCTATATCCTTTATGAGGACACACAACTCGTAGTGCGCGCGATCGGAGTATCACACACAGCTCGCAAAGATGAGTTTCGACGAAATCTTCGATCTCACAGCTGGAGTGTATTTTCGTTTTTGATAATATATAATACCGGTGCTGCACCGCCGGAGGATCTATAAGTAGTGCACTATTACGGAGATCCATTCATTGTTAACAGGGGTAAATGCCTTTTGGACTATCATGTTGCGAAAAATTCACCGGAAATTTCTCATAAAATTTTGAAAGATCTCGGCCAGAACATCTTGTTTTTGATTTTTTATTTTTTCGCGGGGACCGTAAGGCCTATCTATGCGAACAATCCAAGCTATCTTTTACCGTTATTATCGACGAAGAATTGACAGAGCTATGACCCCATAGGCATTAAATGACCCCTGTTAACAATGAATGGATCTCCGTAATACGAAGGAGACTGAACTCGCGCCGAGTCGCGACGTTGCGAATGCAGCGCAGGTCCGAGATTATCGCTTCTCTCTTCACATTCATCGTTCATCCACACACAGGAGTCACCGACGTACATGATATATTAAAAAAACAAAAAATACACTCCGGCTAGCTGTGAGATCGAAAAGATTTTGTCGAAACTCATCTTTGCAAGCTGTGTGTGATACTCCGATCGCGCGTATTACGGGTTGTGTGTTTCCTCATTAAGGATATAGGTCGGCGATTCCCCTTGCAACTACTACAGTGTAGCTATGTGATATTATTCAGTTCTGTGCGCTTGGAAACTATAGAAGCCGTTTTTGAGGGGGACAAAATCTAACAGCTGTGGAAGGAAATGCATCAGTTTATCAAGTGAATCCTGTAAGTCGAATAACCGGTGAGGGGAGGGCGGAGTTTTTAAGGACGTGGGGGCCTGGGTTTGATCAAGAGGGAGCGCGGGGGGGGGGGGGGGGGGACGGGCGGGGCAGCTCAATCTGTGCGAGGAAACTATAAATCCTTCAAGGGGATAAATCTGAAGGTTTTGGAAAGCATGCACCAGTTTATCATGGGGGGGGGCGGGACGGGCGGGGCAGCTCAATCTGTGCGTGGAAACTATAAATCCTTCAAGGGGATAAATCTGAAGGTTTTGGAAAGAATGCACCAGTTTATCATGTATATCCTGTAAGTCGTACAACCAGTGAGGAGAGGGCGGAGCGTTCTAGGGGGTGGCGGAGGGGGGGAGGCGGGGGGGGGGGGGGGAGGCGGGGGGGGGGGGGGGGAGGGGGGGGGAGGGGGGGGGAGGAGGGGAGCGGGGGGGGGGGGGGGGGGGGGGGGGGGGGGGGGGGTGCGGGAGGGAGGGGAAAGGGTTTTTTAAACAACATCTTTAGGTCGCATAGATGTAGGGGTTTGCTATACGCTTGGTGCTAGGTATATATGTATCTTTCATGAATGAGGGTAAAATAGATTACACGCGCGAACGACCTTCCGTAAATTTGGTGCATCTACTACTTAGCTGTGTGTTAGCGAAATACAGATCTTTTTTTCTTTTTTCTTTTTTTCTCACGCTTTTACTTTCCAGCTTCTTCTGGACAACAAGCCGTGGACACATCCCTCGTCCCTCCTTCCCCCCGGTTCTTGCCTTCAATTTTTATCGCGCATAATATCATAGGGTTCAGCAATCCCAACACTGCTCGTCGATTTTTCATCGAGTGTTGCTAACTCACGCTCTCGTGCTTTCCGCAAGTCAGTTTATGCACAAGAAAAAGTCCCAACGATTTATACGAGTATGTATGCCCTCGGCGGGGCTCGAACTCACAAACTGACTTAGATATACCAGATCAGGTTATTATCCTCGAGTCGAAAAAAAAAAAATGACAAACGTATGCAGGTAAAATCCCAGAAAATTAAATCAGCGGTGCAAAAAAATCAAATCCCAGAAAACGGTACCTCTCATGCAGCGGGTACCTACTCTGTTTGTGGTGATTGATGGGCTACCACTCTTTGCACGACGCACTTGCAAATAATAACGTGCACGACTCGAACCGCCTTCAGAAGAACCACCCACCCAGCAACCCATTTCGACACTTGAAACAGCAGCGCAAACACCACAGCATAAAACCATCGCACCAGGCCACATAGAACGCGCAAACGCAGACAACACAGCAGACCACACAGCAGACACGCAGACCACACAGCAGGCATGTCCCTGATGGATTTTGCCGGGAGAATCACGTCGTCAAGCGTTTTTTTTTTTCAAATTTGCCCATCCCCATCGTTCCGTTTACTCTTACGGAGTATTTTACAGCATGTCGCGTACATACGGAATTTTTTCCGTGCGCTGTGACTGCTCTGCCCTCCAATCCATACATCGCATATATATGTTGTATTTGACAATACTTAACTCTTTCTTATAATTAGTGATGTCAGAAAATAATGGTAACTACAAATATTCTATAAAATATTCTAGCTTTCGATCGATGTATCATACAACAACAAATTATGAAGATTTAACACGTTATTTACTACACTTACACACTGGGTTGCATGCTGCATCTAACATCAAACCTTCTAGAATAGTAAACATTACAACAAGGCAGATGATATAAAGGGATGTCTTATTGCTTCAATCGTCAGGTTTGTCCCCTTTGAGGATTTATAGTTTACGCGCACATATTGAAATGTCCCGCCCCCCGCCCCCCCCCCCCCCCCCCCCCTCCCCCTCCCCTGACCCCTCTTGTTCATAAAAAACCCCAACCCTTCCCCCCCCCCCCCCCCCACGTCCCCCGATCCCCCCCCCTTCCGCCTAGTTTGTCCAAACGCCCCACTCACAATCGAAATCGGCCAGAGTAGTAAACACCTATACGCAGTTGATATCACGTCATTATCTTTCTGACCATCCATGACGTAGTTTTCATTTCTTCCCCCCCCCCCAAAAAAAAAAACACCCCTCCAACGCTCCCTCTTTTCCAACCACCCGCACGATCGCCTAGACCTAGCACCACGCGTATAACAAGCCCCTACATATCTTTGATCTCACAGCCGAAGCGTATTTGAATATTATTTGTGACCTAAACCTCCTAAAAAATCCCCCCCCCCCCCCCCCCCCCCCTTCTCGCTCTCCATTGCTCAAACGCCCCACCTAGTATCGAAATCCGCCAGATTAATAACCACTTCACGCACAGGATATCACCTCATTATCTTTCGAGAGCCATCAATGCCGCTGCTTTCCCCCCCCCCCGCCCCGAACGCCCCCTTCTTCCCCACCACCCGCACCATCGCCTAGACCTAGCACCACACGTACAACAAACCCCTCACCTAAAACCCTCCCCCCCCCCCCCCCGCCCCGCCTGCCCCCACCCCCCACCTCCCCAAACCCCCCCAACCCATCCCAACCCCACCCCCTCGAACACTCCGCCCTCTCTCTACTCACTGATTCTACGACTTACCCCACGATATACATGATAAACTGATGCATTATTTCCAAAACCGTCACATTTATCCCCTCAAAATAATGTATAGTTTCCACGCACAGATTGAGCTGCCCCACACGCTCCACGCCCGCCCCAACCCCCCCCCCCCATGATAAACTGATGCATTTTTTTTTTTTTTTTTCCCAAAACCGTCAGATTTATCCCCTTGAAAGGATTTATAGCTTACACGCACAAATTGCCCGCCCGTCCCCCCCCCCCCCCCTCCCCCCCCCCTCCCCCCCTCCAACCCCGCTCGCTTTTGATCAAAACCAGGCCCCCACGTCCTTCAAAACTACGCCCCCCCCCTCACCGGTTATTCGACTTACAGGATTCACTTGATAAAAGGATACATTTCCCTCCACAGTCACAGCTGTCAGATTTTGTCCCCCTCAGAAACGGGTTTTATAGATTCCGCGCACAGACTGCCTAAAATCACCCTGTTGACCCTGATAGCTACACTGTAGTTGTAAGGGGAGTCGCCGACCTATATCCTTAATGAGGACACACAACTCGTAATACGCGCGATCGGAGTATCACACACAGCTTGCAAAGATGAGTTTCGACGAAATCTTTGATCTCACAGCTGGATGGAGTGTATTTTCATTTTTGAAAATATATGACACGAGCAAGTAAGTGCCGTCTCCGCATGTATGTGTCTGGTTTCACGTCACACGCCCGCCTGCCTCGGTGATGTGTGGTCAGTCTGGGGTCAATCTTTAAAAATCTCAGAACCCCGAGGAAATGGATGCTCTTTGGGTTGACATATATATTTTGTTTCGGAGAAGATGGAGCATGCCAGTTTTCTTACACGTATTTAAAAAAAGACGGCGGGCGGCGGTATAGTAGTCTAACGCAGCGCTGGAACACAAACAGGCACAGACCAAGATAGATACTACTACACGGTACTACCCGCGCATATACCGCTCCTCGGCGAGATTGGTCGCCGTGCCGACCATGGGGATGATGGTGGACGACCAGGTGGTGGTGGTGGCAGTGATGGCTTGACTCTGCAATGCCCTTGCTGGCTGCTGCTTGCTGCTGGGTACAACAGGAGTGCAACAATGATGGATTGAAAATACGTGCAAGTGTGGTGAGCTACGTAGAGCTTTATTTTTTCCCATCCGATCCGCCGGAGGATGACGAAAAAAAAAAAAAAAATGAATTATACTCCCCACAACAATTAGAGCATTGGTGATGATGGATGCCCCCCATCACGGACTCCTCCGTATCCCCCACCCGCTTGTGCTGTACTCCTGAGTGGTACTCCTGCTCCTCGAGCTGGTAGTGGTGCATCTATCCCACACGCTACGCTCACTGCTACAGTAGTCACTGCTATCAGCTATATTCTACGATGCATGCGCACAGCAGAACATGCGAATAAAGCTGCTAGTAGCTGTGTTTGGTCGAAGATCCGTTGATGAATGAATGTATCATTCAGGAAAAATATAAAAGATTACCTTAAGAATTACTTGGTTTCAGTACAGTCGTGGCCATACCTGTGCGCGTAAAAAAGAAATCGTACGGATGGTAATATAAGAGGCTTTCACGATATATAATATTGATTAAATCGCTTCTATGTTTACGTCCATGGTGGCAGCGCACTGAAAAACGGAAATCACCAATCGTGAAGATATAAAAAACCATCGTCGAAATATTATCGAAAATATCGTCACGAATTCTGAGAAAATCTGTGCGATTTCTTATTTTATCAGGTGGAAAATATGTTTCCCCATGGCAATGACGTTATTTATATACCACCTATATACCTGTACTGACACAAGATAATACAGCTCCGGTGGTAACATTTCGGGACTTGAAAAAATTATCACCGGGTGTGGTATCTTGTGGGGGGTGTGATATCTTGCGTACCCCGAGTGATTAAGTTCAGCTTGCAGGGGGCCCAACGTGGGTGTGATATACCAGAGGGGGTGTGAAAGGACGTCCGAACACCCACAAGGTGTGTTTGGGGGTGTGATAAATGAGGGGGGGTGATACAAAGGGGGTGTGATAGCACGCACGTCGCCGTCCGAACACCCACAGCGTGTGTTTAGGGGTGTGATAAAAAGCGGGGTGGGATAACAGTTGAACCGCTGCTGCCACACACTTGAAGGGGTGTGGTACGCCTGCACGAACACTTACTTGCAGCTGCCCCGCACTCCTGCTATAGGTACCTACCTGTGATACCGGTTTGTGGTAAAACAAAGGGGCCCAACCTAGTTGAGGAAACTCCTTAGCACATGACCTCGGGCGATGACTCAACCCCCTCTCAACGCCGAAGAAAGTTTCAAACAAAATACGGGCTTGGATTGGAGCATAAAAAAATAAAATACACCTAACTAAATCGAAGGTACCTCGCCCGATATGATACGAGGCGGTGTGGCTGCGCCATCCGTCCTACCCCCACACGAAAGTGGGCTGCTGCTACTTGCCTCGCTATCGGTGCGACCAAAAAAGAGTCAAGTAGAGACACCACGACCAAAAATCGAAGCAACAAACCACGCACACATCTACACTACGATATCACCTGGGTGTGTTATCTTATGTATACCCCGGGTGATAAATCGATGGTTTGTCAGAAACGCCCAAAATTACCACCACCACCGGGGTGTCGTATCCTGTGGGGGGTGTGATTTCTCATGTACAGGTGATATCTTGTGTCAGTTACGGTAGGCGACTATTTAAAATAATAAAATAACGTCAATGCTATTGCCCCGGACAGATCACGATCTAGATCATCTAGATCACCTACAATGGATCACGTCGTCTATAATAATAATAGGTCTTGGGGTGCATGGCAACCCAACTTTTTGTGCTCGGAGACCCAACCTCCTGCCTGGGAGATGCGCATATGAGATGTTGTGCAGGATCTGCGCATGTATGTTAAGTACAGATCCAGCATCGGAAGCATGTTCTAGAAGATCATGCAGATCATACGGTTCCCACCCAGAAACATGAGGTATACTCGTAGTTAGTCTATACAGATATTCCTGAAAGATCTACAGAAGTAGAGATCAATCGAGTGGGGATCGATGATCTGTCCGACGTGTGGCAATTTTGAAACTTCCGGAAATTCGTTGATTTTATGTTCGTATATTTCAAAAAATATAAAAACCGCACCGCTTTTTTTGCAAAAATGGCGTTGATCAAAACTCGCTAATTGTACGTCACTTTCGAAGCGTTATTGCAAAAGCGGGATCAGGGGATCGTTTTTCGCAACAAAGTTCGGCCAAGCCTGTGTACGCCGATCGGAGAGGAGAGATCAGAAGAGGAAGACTAGCAGTGAGATACGACAAGCCGGAACGCAGCAAAGTGCATCGGCTGAGTTTCTTGGCGCGACGCGCGCTTGGAAGCGGCCGCCGCCTTGTTTTTGGAGTGAACTTGGCGATACAACCCTCAGTTTTCTGGCGTTGACCGTAGGAACAAACCGTGCGCGAGGTTTTCACATCGTCTTTCGATCATTTTCAGTGCGAGCGAGCGCGCAGCCTTCTTTTTTTCCGGCCCGAAGGACTTGAAAGCTGGTACGTACACGCTTCGGGCGCAAGTGCGAAGCAAGAGAGGGAGGTATCCACCTAGGGGAGACTGCTAGGAGCGTGTTTTCGGAGACGTTCGAGACCGGCAGAAAGGTAAGCACCGCACCCCGCCACGCCGTTGCTTTTGCGAGAATATGACCCACGGTTAATCTAAAGAGTAACTCAGCAGGTCATCACCCGCATTTTTTTGCAGTTTTGACCGCTGTTTAGGGTTATAGCCATGGCTTGAGGTATTTTCCCGAGGCGCCTCTGCTGAAGCGCGCGTTGCGTAGCTTCCCTAGCCGTTGGACCTGCGTGGTGTGACCAGCTAGGCCTCGGTAGATTTTTAGAGTCGCCTGTGGATGAAATCTCGAAAACGTGGTTGAATCTGAA
The DNA here is from genome assembly GCA_012845835.1 of Undaria pinnatifida. NCBI lineage: Eukaryota > Phaeophyceae > Laminariales > Alariaceae > Undaria > Undaria pinnatifida. The sequence goes on from JABAKD010000029.1 coordinate 15,001,371, forward strand.
CCCATTCTGAGTAAAAATATGTCCCATGTTTTTTTTATCCCTCTCTTTTTTCCCAGCTTGTTCTGCTGTCGCTTTTGGGAGGATCAGTGCAGTGCGATTCCAGAAGGGCCTGCTCAAAGCTTCTGCTGTGCTACTGACATGACATGCCCCTCCTCTCGCAATCCTCGAGATATGAAGTCTCTCCCCTTGCTATTGGCCTTGTAACCTGCCCTGTCTACCCCTACCAACAGACGGCCGCAATTCAGAGGGGCCACATGGTCGCCCAGGAGCTTCCGCGTGAGCTGCCTCGGGATAGACCAACATGCGGGCCTGACATCACAATTAGCGCGTCCCAAATTAAGCCATGGCCAGCATCAACCAGCGCTGTTGCTAGCGCCGCCTCAGGTGGGAGTGTCGGCAGTGCCACCGAGGGCACGGCTGCCACGGCTGCCTCTGCCTCTACCGGAAATGGTACGGGCTTGCCCCAGCGCAGCTTAGAAGAGCGGTTCCGCGGGATAAACATTGCCGACAAGGGATTGCAGAATTGGGTACACATCCGGCATCTCGCATCAATCACCCCGCATAGCAATAGCGGCAGCAGCGGTGGCGGTGCATCTTACGCTCTCCCACGCCCGGAGTCGGGCTCGCGCGCCTTTCCCGAGCAAGTGCAACAGGTGCCTGTCGCGCATGATGGGAGCAGGGCGATACCGACGTATAGACAGGCAAGGGCAGGGACAGGAGGGGTAGGAGCTGGGGCGGCGGGCGTTGTCGAGAACCGTTGGTCGCCGGTGGTAGCGGGGTTAGTGCCAGGAACCACCAACCCAACGGCGCAGGATCAGACACTGCAAGTACAGGCAGTGCAACCAGTAGTGCAACCGGTGCAGGTCGTGCAAGCTTTGCAGGCAGTGCCGGCTGCTGCTGCTGCTGCTGTCTCGGGGCCACCTTCCATCGTCCCCGCTACTCCCGCGGCCACGCCCTCCATTGTGGCGCCGCTCGACGTCCGAGATAGCGGGACGACGCAGGTGGCCATGGCCCCCTCCCCCCCAATGCCGCGTCCGCATCGCTTGTCGCGATCGTCCTCCTGCGACGGGTGGGTTGAGCCGACGTGCGCCCCGCATATTCTGCCAAAAGTTGTGTCCGAGGACAACACCAACGCCAATGGCACTGCTGCACCCCGTGCGGTGGCGGTTGAAATAGCCCAGCTCAGGCCGGCCCCGACAGCCGCGGCCGCGGCTGCAGCGACGGCGGCGGTGGTGGCCGCGGCCCACGCGAGGAACGCCGCAGGAGGCGTTGTGACAAGGCCGACTGGAAAGTCTCCGCCTTCTAGAAAGCCCCCGTCTCCCTCGGTACCGCGGGGCCGCCCACGCGGGGAAGACTGGGATAGGGTTAGGTCGGCAACGCCTACGCCCCCGCCGCCACCGACCCCACAGGCTTTGCCGGGGGCACCGCCGATGGCAGCGTCGACGCTGCCGCAGCAGCCGGGTGTGCACGCGTATACTCATTTGGGGCAGAGGTTTTCGTCGTGGGAGGGACCTGCGCATATCCCGCCTGTGTCTCCTCCGCGACAACAGCAGCAGCAACAGCAGCAGCAACAGCTCCGTCGACGCCAAGCGGCTCCAGGGGCATACGAGGCGGTCTACTGGAGACACGCGCCGGCGCCGGGTGCGATGGCCGGCCACCACGCCCCCCTTCCCATGATTCTTACGCCCACCGAGCACCAAATGATCGTCCAGCACCACCAGCAGCAACAGCAGCTTCAACAGCAGCAGCAACAGCTCCAGCAGCAGCAGCAACAGCAACAACAGCAGCAACAGCGAAGTCAGCAGCAGCACCAGAGAGAAAAACAGCATCATCACCGAGACCAACAGCAGCTGCATCAACGCGATCAGCGCGATCAGTCACAGCCGCGCGAGCAGCCTCAAGCTCGCGAGCAACCTCTACAGCAGCGAGAAACGCTTCCACCGCGAGAGCAGCAGCAGCAGCAGCAGCAGCAGCAACAACAGCAGCAACAACAGCAGCAGCAACGGGGACGAGCCCGTACAGAGACGGGCAGAAACGTGCTGCAGGGTCCGGCGGGACGGCGGTTGAGCCCCACCCCGCAGGAATCCGGCCGCAGGCCCCTATCCCCGCCACCCCCGCCAACTTCCATGGGACGCCCCGCGGCTCCCGTAGCCGGTGAATGGCAGCGCCACCAGATAAACAGCGGAGCGCAGCAGCAGCACCGCGCAATGCCGAGGCAGGTGTACTACCCCCCTCCTGGAAGCACCGCGGCTGTGGTCGGCGGAAGCGGTGGGATTCCCGCTGTTTCGATTCTCGGGCACGGCGGTTACCAGCCTCACCCAGAGTCTGGTGGGCATGCCATGCGCGTCGGGCTTCCCCCTGTCAGCGTCCCCATTCTGTCTATCGTCTCCCAGACGCTGTTTTCTCCGTATGCGGTGCTGACGCAACTTCCGGTGCAGCGCAGGGTTCCCGTGGCTAACAGCGGCAGCGGTGGTGGTGGTGGTGGCAACGGGAGCAACGGGAACGGCGTGGGCGCGCCTGTTGCCGCGGGCGTCGCTGGTGCTGCGAGTACCAACGGCAGCGCTAGCGGTGCGGGCGGCGGCGGCGGCGGAAGTGGCGGTCCCGGCCGCGATAGCAATGGGAATGGAAACGCGAACGTGAACGGAAATGGAAACGGGAACGGGAACGGAATCGGGAAGGGAAACGGGAACGGCAACGGGAACGGCGGAGGCTCCAGGAATGCGCACGTTCGCGTCAGGGTGCATGGGCCGGTATTAGGTCCGGACGGTGTGCACATGCAGCGAAGGCCCCGCGGGCTCCTGGTGGTGATGGCGCCGGGGTCGACGCCGGACAACCGAACGGAGGTGATGTCAAGGGCTCCTGCGCTCGAAAAGAAGAGGAGGGTGGAAGGCCGAGTCGCATGCCAGGCCGAGGCGTTGCCGATTCCGGACATGGATGATTGTTCAGATGATGACATTGGGGTTGACTTTGGGGACTTTAGGGCCCGGAAAGGGGGAGGGGGGGGGTGGGGGCCTAGAGAAGACACGGGGCCCGTGTTGGGGGGGTGGGATGACTGTGATGTCGAGGGTGCCAGCAGCGGGAGTTGCACGGGCACTATTTCCAGCGTGGAGAGAACGGACGGTGGGTGGTGCGGAACGTCGTCCTCGTTTTCTTCTTCGGAGGAGGACGTTGGTGGTTGGACAGAGGGCGGCGGCAGCCGCAGTGGCAGCGTTAGCGTGAGCGTTAATGAAAGCACTAGTTGTGGGAGTGCCAGTGGGAGTGCTAACGGCGGCGGTAGCAGGACTGGAAGCACGATGAGTGATGTGACGGAGGAGGAAGTCGCTTCATGGCCGGAAGATTTGAAGACCAGTGTCGGTGTTGTGACTGATCTCGTCCTGCCGTGCTACGTGAACCATGCCGGTGTTAAGAGGGCCGCGTGGCACGGCGGTGGCTACCGTGGTGGTGGCAGCGGCAGACGAGGTGGCTACAACTACCGTAGCGGCAGCTGCAGTAGTGGCAGCGGCAGCTATAGCGCCAGCAGCCCGAGCTTTGTGGGCTGTTCGTGGGAGGATTGTAGCGAGGAGGATGACGAGGAGGAGCGAGAAATGGCCGCCGCGCTAGAGGTGAGTTTTTTTTTTTTTTTTTTTCTTGATTGAGTTACTCATGCTGTCCCCCCCTTCATGAATTCTGGGCCAGACGACTATTGATACATGGAACATGTGTTTATTTATATCCAGCAGGGCTGTGAGATGGCTGACTATTATCAATATAGACGAATTGGTAAATCGCCGATTAGCTAATGGTTGGCTACAGCTATGAATACTGCTGTGCAGGTTCCTTGCGTAAAAATGCGGGTTTCTACGGTGGGGTTATCTGAATTTTTGGCTCACCTTGTGTTTTACATCGACAAAAACACACTTGGGGGAGCCATTCGTACAGACCAAAATGCGACGAGCGGGATCTAATCAAGCGTCTAGGAAAAGCTTGAGGCAATGCGAGTATCGCCATGCCTCCCGCTTGCCTCACGGCTTCCTGTGTTGCAGTTTCGAACGCATCAGCCACGCCAGCAGCTCGGATGGGTTCATGTGGCCGGTGCTGTAATCGTCAATACCTGTATTCGCGTTTGAAGTCACCAAGGGGTTAATAAAGTCAGTTGGTTGATGTACGTCACAACCCAACTATATTTCTTGTTTGAGGTATTCAAGGGTGAAAGCGAGGAAACTTAAGAAATACGCACGCATATATAATAAGCATCGCCCCACCTAAAATCAAAATTTGCCAGAGTAGTAAGCACTACCAGCCAGCTGATATCACCTCATTGTGTTTCTAGGCATCCATCCCGTAGCTCCAATTCATTTCCGCCCCCCCCCCCGTCCCTTTTTTTTTCCCCCCGTTTCCTCTTGTTCAAACGACCCACCTAAAGTCGAAATCGGCCAGGATAATAAACACTTCTCCGCAATTGATATCACGTCGTTATCTTTCTAGCCATCCATGACCTAGCTTTAATTCATCCCCGCTCCCCTCCAACACCCCCTACTTCCCCACCACCCGCACGACCGCCTAGGCCTAGCACCACGCGTACAGCAAACCCCTACATATATGCGACGTAAACCTGTTAAAAACCCTTCCCCCCCCAAAAAAAAAACAACCTCCCCCTCCCTTCCCCCGCCCCCCCCCCCCCTTTTTTTTTTCCTAGCTCCTCTTGCTCAAACGCCTAACCTAACGTCGAAATCACCTCTTATCTTTCTAGAGCCATCCATGCCGCTGCTCCAATTCACCTCCCCCCCCCCCCAACGCCCCCTCCTTCCCCACCACCCGCACCATCGCCTAGACCTAGCACCAAGCGTATAGCAAACCCCTATGTCTATGCGACCTAAATCTGTTGAAAACCCTTATGCCCCAACCCCCCCCCCCCCACCCCCTCGAACACTCCGCCCTCTCCTCACTATTAATAGTTGTACGACGTACAGGATATACATAATAAACTGGTGCATTCCTTCTAAAACCGTCAGATTTATCCCCTTAAAGGATTTATAGTTTCCACGCACAGATTAAGTTGCCCCCCCCCCCCCCCCCCGCTCCCTCTTGTTCAAACCCATGCCCCCAGGCCCTTGAAACCCCCGCCCTTCCCTCACCGGATACGACTTACAGGATACGCTTGGTACACTGATGCATTTCCTTCCACAGCTGTCAGATTTTGTCCCCCTCAAGGATGGGTTTTATAGTTTCCGCGCACAGACTGATTAACGTCACCCTGTTGATCCTGATAGCTACACTGTAGTTCAAGGGGAGTCGCCGACCTGTATCCTTAATGAGGGCACACAACCCGTAATACACGCGATCGGAGTATCACACACAGCTTGCAAAGATGAGTTTCGACAAAATCTTCGATCTCACAGCTGGACTGTATTTTTATTTTTGTACAAGTAATATAATAAGCATGTATCGGATGGTATGGGTCCACTTCTTGCGAGCGATAGTGCAATGGCGTTGCATGCAAACAGCCCCGTCTGAGTAACTGGGACACGTGGAGGGGGGGGGGGCAGCTACTGACATGCGATGCTATAGTATTGCGCACATAACACACATCAGATCTCCCTTTCATCATATACTTACTCCCGAGCAGACAGATGCCTATGTAGTATGATCTGCGTGGTTTACATAATGCTCGTTTGCGGAATATGCATGACACGAGTCTTGCGCACATGTTTGCCGGTTGAGAATCTATGTGGTACGGCTCTTGCACACCACCTGGTAGGATCTAAACTATCCATGTGTAGATGATCTACTGTAAAATGTGATCTGTCCGACATGTGCACCGTTGCAATGGAAGCTCTCAGATTGCGAACAGAGGGCGATAATCGAAACCCGGGGACAGTCGCGCCATGAACATGAAGTGTTTTCGACGCCATGTGCTCCGCTCACGCGCTAACCATTAATAGTCGTTAATAGTAAAAAGTAAAAGACAAGTAGAGATGGAGAACTGAGTCAAAACTTTGCAAGTTGCGTGTGATACTTCGACCGCGCGTGCTATGCTACAGGGTTTATGACCTCGTGAAGGACAATACCTTGGTGATTTGGTCCCCCTGGTTGGTTGATAGTACAGGCTAGTGAAGGATACTGAGCTCCTGCACTGGCTATTCCGTTGTCTGCAGCGCAAGCCTTTGTCGTTGGTATTACTGCAGTAAAACAGCTCATGTTAACCCGTTTGGGGCTCATATTTTTTTACCTATAGCACGAGAATGGCCACCTTAGTAGCCGCCTGGGATTAGCATGCGATAACATGCGGCAGTCAAGGAGTACCAGCTTGTGCTCTGCTCGTGTTTTTCTGCTTCTTACATGGGGGTTCGGGCACATCCCCTACCCAGCAGCCCGTGGTTCGGCGTGTGGCAGATTCTGGCCGGACGCACGGAGGGACCTTAACCCGTTTTCTGCAGTGGTTTCCCCGATTTAAGAGCATCCCGTGACAAGCCAAAGCAAGCGCTCTAAACTGCGCATTGCTCTTAGTCTGCAGTGGGCAATATTTATCTTTTGAAATGGGCGGGGCATACCGATTTGACCGCTTCTAAGTCGAGCTCAATCAAGCTTAATTTTGGGGCGGTCTTAAAGCGGGGTTCCCCCTGTACTGTAAACGCCAACCATGTAAAATTGCGTTTAATTTGTCCCCAGAAACGTGGAAGCAGTTCTACTGTTGATAGTTATTGCGAGCGAAGGGGGTTTCTTTTTTGTGACGACGCCTAAAACAGAAAGAGAGGGCTTTTTTCCAATCTCGCATGCCCAAATATCCATGCGACATGTCCCGGCTGACAACCGGATTCATCCGCCGAAGAGAAAACACCGAAGAACGGTCGAGTTTTTTTTTCGAACGCAACCACCCTCAGGAACAAGAGCAAAACAGCATTTAGTTGCAGCAGCAGCAGCCGTGGGTGCCATGGGAACGCTTCCCACCCACGCTATAGCTGACAGCTCCAAACATCCACCAGCTGGTGTTCCATTGGAGAGGTACAAATCTTACGGGGGTGAAAGGTTACGGTGTCGGCATCGCCGATCAGAAGCTTTGAGGGCGGTGTTGTGTGTTCGTGTTATGTGAATTGCCTCAGACAGCGAAGCGACGGTCCTCGTGATCGCACACGTAAGCTAACCGTGTCCCTAACCCTCATTCTAACCGATCGGTGTGTTCGCTTCTGCAGCCGTAGCGCTCGTATAGCCTTAGCCCGCACCGGTAGGCACGGTACCACCATGCCGACTTATGCGCGATCGTTGGTTGCCCCCGCTCATGAGGCAGACTATTAAGCCCTCTTGTCATGCTTTTTTAGACCACTGTTTCCGGGAAATGAAGGGTCGTTATGACTTGATATTACTGCTGCCACGGGACTGAACTAGGCGCGATCTGCGGTTGCCCCCGGCCCTCTTGCCATGGTTTTCTGTTTTTATGTGGGAATTTTAGGGTCGTTTGGATATTGATATTGTTTCGATATCGTATCTCACTCAATTCTCGCTCGATATCCATCACTACTGCTACTGTCAAGCCGTTTGATCAGAGTATACAAAGCACTGCGATCTGTTACCGTAGTGCCAAACCTTTTCACCTCTGCGAAACTTGTCGGCTTTTAATCCGTGGAGTTTTACACCAAACCATGGGCACGGTTATGCTTCCCAAGGGGCTCATAATCCCACCCTGAGTCCAAGTAGTTTTGCCCCACGACGTGGGTACGGCCATTCCTAAAGGGGATGACGTAGCCCGTTTTTTCCTGGATTTTTTTTTCTTTCGCTTTTTCCAAGTAGTTTTTCCCCAGAACGTGGATACTCTAGCGTCCTTAACGTGACCCTTTTACCTTTTATTGCTGATATTATACTGATGCTATACTGATATTATACTGATAGTAAAAATACCAGTATCTCACACTGTTTCCGCTTAGCTTGTCGCCGAAAAAAACGTGAGTACTGCAGCTCTTGTCCTTTTACGTGTGAAATTGATCGATTGGCCAGACACCTGGTGTACCAGTACGTCGACAGGACTGACGCGCTGACCCCCCCCCCCCCCCCCCCCCCCTTGTTCGAGGCCACAATTTGACGCTCTTTAACGCCTTGTGGGGTTTCAGAGTGATAAATACTGCTTGTCAAAAACAACCGACGGTCCCAGCCTCGACGCAGCGCTCCTATTCGAGGGCGACAGCCTTAGTGTCCGAATTGCTATGCGGGATGTTGCGTGGCACGCGCCCAGCACAATAGCTGCTCTTACTGTCGCGCGCCCGCACTATAATAGGCGGTTGATACGGCCGCACCATAACAAACGGTTGATGCGGCCGCACTATAGTGGACGGTTGCACTTCTAGACGGGTGATCGGGGCGCCGTTTTCATTGTTTCGGTCGCTATACCTGGGGGCCCAATGGGACGCGGTTTTAGTGACCAAATATAAAAGCTATACTAACTGTAGTATCCAGCGTCTCCGTGCAGGATCATGCGTTGTTGCGGTTCAGACACGACGTGTATCACCCCATCTCGACATGTATCACCCCATCTCCAAGCAGCTTGCGTTGCTTGGAATGGCTGATGGTGTAATGTGTAATGATGGTTCCCCCCCTCTGATTTCTCATAATGGTTGAAATTGTCCCTACAAACAGTACTGCGAAAACGGTAGACTCCATCCCCAAGTAACTTCCCCCCGGAACATGGGGTACACTTCTAAACGAGGTTGATCCTTTAACTGCTGCAACCCCGCCCCCCTGTCCCCCACACCGCCCTACCCTCACCCCCCCCTCATCCAATTGCCTGACAGTAGTTGCAGGTAATGTGTCCCCAAAAACATTGGGTACATGAGTTCGAAAGCGGGTTAGCTGTGGGGATACCGTGTCCCCTGTACCAACGCGCCTACCCATACAGTCGAAACCCCAGCTCTCCTCGAGAACAATATGTTATGGGACATGCCCGTCAAGAAACAGCATGACCGGTCAAGGGTTCGGGGTCAAGTGTTTCACACGAAATCCTAGTAGTTTGGCATGCGTCAAGGCAAAATACGGGAAAATCGAAGTTGCCGTTTTTCAAGGAGTGAAAGTCCTGTCTCCTAAGAACGTCCCTGCTCGAGAGAATCATATGCGAGACTTCCTCTGGGCGTGTCGGGAAATTGTTGAGCTGTCTCTCGCCGCCGAACCTTCCGTGTCTCACCCACCCAACAGCATATGCAAGGGCGCAGGAAGTATTATTATACGATAAAGTATTGAAAGGCCCAAAATATATGCCCGAAGTAGAAGACTCGTGCTCGTATATATTATCCCACCTGTCCCTCCCTCCCTCCCCCCCTCCCGCCCCCTCTTTTGATCAAAATCAGGCCCCCACGTCCTTAAAAACTCCGCCCTCCCCTCATCGGTTATTCGACTTACAGGATTCACTTGATAAACTGATGCATTTCCTTCCACAGCTGTCAGATTTTGTCCCCCTCAGAAACAGGTTTTATAGTTTCCGCGCACAGACTGCCTAACATAACCCTGTTGACCCTGATAGCTACACTGTAGTTGCAAGGGGAGTCGCCGACCTATATCATTAATGAGGACACACAACCCGTAATACGCGCGATCGGAGTATCACACACAGCTTGCAAAGATGAGTTTCGACAAAATCTTCGATCTCACAGCTGGAGTGTATTTTACTTTTCATGATATTATAGAATGTGGTTCTAAGGGGAGTCGCCGACCTATATGTCCTCAATGAGGACACACACAGCAATACGCGCGATCGAAGAATCACACACAGCTTGAAAAGATGAGTTTCGACGAAATATTCGATCCTACAGCTGGAGTGTATTTTTACTTTTTTAGTATTTTAAAATGTGAAAATTAGGGTAGGGGTAGGCGGCTGTATCCACCCGGCTGACCCCCCCCCCCCCCCCGGCTGCCAGAAATAAAATCCCTGCTGGCTTGTCCTTCATATAACCCCGTTTCCAGGAATGTTATATATAACGCAGAAGCAAAACAAAAACACATTTGCGACGTATCAATCACACCAGCGAAGGATGCCGAACCAACGGCGGAACAGCGGCAAATTAACAAGGAGGGTTTGTATGGCTTGGCGTTTTTGTGGGACACACGTACGATGTCAATATCCTGGCATCCTCGCAGCTCCCCCGGCCAGGAGCTATGTACTGGCAGTAGACCCTGGTCCCACCGTTTTATTTTCCCCTCCCTGGCTGCTGCATATCGTTTGTTGTCGCTTGGTTTCCGAAGAAACGCCTTCACGCAACGGTCATGGTGGGCTCGGAAATTCGCAAAATGTCGTAGAAAAACGCAGCTGTAGTATCAACTGTATCAACAACCGGGCAGATATATGTCACGGTAGTATACATGGAAAACTAGAAATAAAAATCTATTTCAACTTGAATATCATATAGCGACCAAAAACTATAAATCGTGCGGTATCATGATCACGATCATGACCCGTCTAGCAGGAGGATGCAGCAGCACAAACGCGTAAATATCGTGCTGGTTGTCGTATATAATGCACTTCTTCACGTAGTTCGGACATGTACTACAGTCGTCGTGGCCCCTTACTAGTGCGGTGCCTTGCTGGACGACGATACCAGCACTAAAGTGGGAGCCCGCACTATACTACCCCGGATAATGCGGTACTCAGCCGGCCGTGGTCGTGACAAGCGATTTTCACCGCACTAAACCGGGGGGGCGCACTAAAGGGTATATACCGCACCATTAACAGTCGCGACCACGACTCTGTCCCCCAGCAGCTCGGGCTGCTTCGCGTGGGTGATGCTGCAATCGTCGTTTGTACTCGTCACTTTCCCCCAAGTCCCAAAGGTGACGGTGCTTTGTATCGCCGTACCCCATCGATAGATGCCGTCAAAACAAGAAACAGGCTGGATTAATAGTTGATGCAGCAGCAGTACAGCATGCATGCAGGCTTAAAAGGTTTATATTGACCAAAAGGGACTATCGACTCTCGACAGCAAAGGGGGCAGGCTATAAAACGCCCAAACGCCAGTATGCTCTTGTTTGTATACGAAAGAAGCATGAAGACAGGTGCCGATATAACGTCAACTAACTGAAGGATTTATTATTGTGTTACTTCGAAGTATTTTGTTTTTTACGTGGTACTTATTATTCTATTTTCGTAGACACATACACATGTTTGCTGTTAGCATCATAGACATACACAGCAGTACACGGAGCTGGTTCAAGATGAATGGTCTGCTCCATAAAACTTTTTGGCTTCCTCTCTTTCAAATTCTCACTTGGCTTATGTTCATGTTCATCTTGTCATCTTGCTCCCGCGTGACACCCAACAGAAAAATTGCGCGTAGCTCTTGTTGTGACATCGGCTGCGCAACGTGTTGCTCCTGAGATCAAGGCGCAAAGTGCTGTCGAGAAGCACTGCTGCAGTAATGTATTTTATATAAATATTGGACGTCAGCCGTGAGTTTGACGAATTTGTATTTATTTGTATCATTACCTACTTTCCAGCTCACCCGTGTAACGTGGAAGGTTTTACCCTCCGCGACCTTCCTATACAAGCCACAAGCCGTGGTCACAGCGGTTATCCATTCTTCCCCCCGGCACATGCCCTTATTTTGTCGTATCGCACAGAGGGTTGATTCAGCATTCCCACTGCTCATCGATTTGGGTAGAATTTTGCCAACTCTCGCTCTCGTATCTACGATGATGACGTCATTTTTTAAGAAAATGTCACTCGCGGAACAAACTGACGTTTGTTTTAGTAGTTACAAGGTGTACCACCTAACCCCCGGGGACGCCGGCGTTGTTAAAGGCCCCCCGCCTGGGGTGGGCTGATTATTGTTGGAATCCTGAGCCCTATGCGCGGTAAAAATGAAGGCATGTGACGGGGGGGCAGGAGGGAAGACACATGTGCCCCCAGCTTGTCCGGACGGTTGCTGAGGGTGAAGGCTGTCACGGGTTGAGCTTGAGAGTAAAAGTGATTATTAACAAACAAAAAAACCGGCACAGCTTCGACAAAGTGGTTGAAATAATCGTGATTTTACACGAGACCCCTATGGAAACTCCGATGCCGTAAGAATTTTCTCGGAAGTAGGATCCACGAAGAGCTACTGCTGTGATACACAGGTACCTGACGTCGAACCACAAATATACCAGGTACAGCACTGTATACAGCAGTATGGGTTCCGCCATAAAGCGGTATGCCGATAGAAGGTGGTCAAAATCGCCTGGCGCGATTGCGGGATTCCACTCTTAACCCGGAAGGCCTAAGGCGGCTTCCCTCAGTCAGGCGGTCATATTGCTCTGCTGGCACACCATCTCTTTTGGGGGGGGGCGCTACTATTGTAATACTGCTGTATCCCTAACCCCGACTTCCTTGGGATTTTCTTTGAATAAAAAGGTGTGAAGAGTTTGTGCGGGCTATCAACCAATTTGGCGACTCGGCCAATTCGTGAACACATCTGTACCGACGAAACCGGGGATTCTCGTGGCTCATGACACCACTGGCGGGTCGGGTCGAGAGATTTTCACGGTATCGCGGGTGGGATCGTTTCGGGTCTGGTCGGGTTGGGTCATCTTGGCTGGAACCAACCCGTGAGCAGTGACCCAACCCGTGAGATATGACCCGACGGGTCAAAACACCTGGAGTAAATACAACCTTTAAAATTGCACCAATACTTTTGGGAACAAGGTATTCGTGTTTCGGATTATAGATTCAATGATAAGAGTCGGATAATCTCCCCAGCAGCACTTGTAGTATAGTCTAATATATACTCCGTATGATGTTATACGAGGTAATATGGTGGAATCTAATATAGTATAGTATAATGTAGTGTACTATTAGTATTGATACTAGGTAGTTTAGTGCCCGAGGGCAAGGAAAGCGAGCTGTTGACGGTTGGTTGGTTAGTCAAGGGAAATGTGTGTGTGTGTGTGTGTGTTTTTTTTTTTTCAAGAATTTGGAATCTAAAGTGCTGCTGCTGTTGTTTGTTACAAGGGTGGGAGACGCATACGTTGAATCAGCCGTTCCCATTGATAGTTCTCGTCGCTCATTGTTAATAAAGAAGTATTTTGTCGCCCCTGCCCTGACTACTCGTGGCTCGTATTTCGGTAGAGACGTACCAGGTACTTCGAAGCATATATCTAGAACTGGAGATGACGCACGCTTAATATTGCGGCTCGTATTTGCGCAAATTCACACGTCGAAAATGGCATAAGCTCACGTTTTTCAATCGTATTTGGGCCCTTGGGCCAAGACTCACCTTGAAAAGGACGTACGCGTACCATTTTGGCTTGTATTCGGGCACAGACACAAAGACGATGACGTACTCGTAGTTGTATTTTAAGTGGTACAGTAGTACCGGGTATTTCCGCAAAGGGCAATGGTACACCTCGAGAATGACGCATGATTACTATTTTCTCTCGTATTTGGGCAAATACGTGAGGATAAATCATGAAAATGGCTCGTACCCTTGAATTTAGCTCGTATGTGTGAGCAAAAACACACCTCGAAAACGACGTGTGACATTATTAAGGCTCATGTTTGGTGAGAGGAACACCGTCGAAAATGACGTACCAGGTACGCTGTTGGCTCGTGTTTGGCAAAGGCACGTCGAAAATGACGTATAGGACGCAAAATACTTTATTACTCCGGAGTATAATTGTATGCTATAATTGTATGATATAATTGTAAGGCTCATATTTGGGCAGAGACTCATGTTGAAAATGACCTACGCTTACTACGTATTTATAGCAGGTCGCATTTATGGCCAAATTGCCAAAAATTTAATACCTCCAAGGCGTATTTACTATTTTTGCTCATGTTTGGGCAGTTTCTACCTAAAAAATACCGCACAATACCCAAAATACTATTACGACATGGCTCGTATTTGGGCATAGATTCGCCTCGAAAATAACGTACGCCTTTCTATTAATACGTGCTACTATTAATATGGCTCGTAGTTGTGGGCGAAGAGACACACCTCAAGAACGACATTTGCTTACGAAAAAAATGGCTCGTACGGGGGCAAAGACTCGCCTCAAAGTGACGCACACTTGCCATCATGGCTCGTATTTGGGCAAGGACACGTGTCGAAATTACACATGCTTTCTATTGCTGACACGCCCTGACTACGGACTGTGGCTGGTATTTGGTCAGACGCACCTCGAATACGATGACGTACCCTTGCTCTCTTTGCTCAATTTTGGGTAAACTTCACCCCGGGAATGACGTAAGATTACTAGAATTGCTCATATTCAGGCGGAGGTCGCGTCAAAAATGACGTAGGCTTGAAAGTTTGGACGCGCCCTGGCTACCGTGACCCGTATGTGCACACCTCGAAAATGGCCTACGGCTTGCTATTATACCTGGTACATACATATTTTGTGCATATTTTGGTCCGTATCGGGGCGGAGAGACACCTCAAAAATGACGTCCAATCACTCTTTCGGCTCGTGCTTGTGCGACAGGTGCGAAGTCATCCCTCGAAAATGACGTAAAATACCCAAAATGCTAGCATGGCTCGTACTTGGGCAAGGACTTGCCTCGAAAATGATGCGCGCTTACGATTACTATCATTAATATCGCTCGCTTTTGGGCATGGACGCGTCGAAAATAACATGCCGGATAGGCTTGCGGTTTTATGGCACATCCAGAATGATGCAATCGTGTATATGCGACGAACGGCTCGACGTTCCGCTCGGGTGCGGAGCTTACGTACTAGCCTACCACACTGTTCACGCGATTAATACCGCTCATACGAGTAGTTTGTTCCAGGGATTGTCGCGGGTCGGATCACTTCTGGCGGGTCGGGTCGGGTCAGGGTGAAATTTGAAAAACTCCCGACCCAACCTGACCCGACCCGTGATAATTCGAACACCTTCTGATCCGACCCAACTCGACCCGTGAAGTTTTGAAAAGCTCCTGACCTGGCCCACCGGTCGGTTCGTTGCCCGTGGAAGTTGTTTTTTGTTGTTGTTGTTGTTGTTGTTGTTGTTGTTGTTGTTGTTGTTGTTGTTGTTGTTGTTGTTGTTGTTGTTGTTGTTGTTGTTGTTGTTTGTCGTTGTCGTTGTTGTTGTCGCTGTTGCTGTTGTTGTTGTCGTTGTGGTTGTTGTCTGTTGCTGTTGCTGTTGCTGCCCTTATTGTATCGAACTCCTTCCCGCTCTGACACCCGCCCCACCTCCACCGCCTCTTTCGGTTTCCAGGCTATTTACGAGAAAGGACGCCAGCAGCTGAAGGAGCACGACGAGCGTAGCGAGAAAGAGCGCCAACGGGCGACCACCGTTTGGTTGGCAAGCCGGACACCCCAGCAACAGCACGACTACAGAGAGCGAACGCAGCGATGACCCCGGAAGCGACGCCGAGAGGGAACAGCGCTCCTCCCCCCCGTACCCCCCCTACCCCCCAAAAAAAAATATTAGAGGTGTCTGCTAGGAGTAAGAACGGTGCTCCGTCTCGAAAGGGACGCGTGGTCAAAACGGTCAAGTGACTTAAGGTTTGCAACAAATGAATACCTTCGCGCTTGGTGCATGCAATGTCTGCCTGTTCGGCGAAACCCGACGTGCTGCGCCCCGGTTTTTGAAGGGATGCGAGGTTCTATGGTCTAAAGGCTACGGCCATGCATGGTGATGAGTACACCCCCTCCCCCCCCCCCTTTTTCGCGATGTTGCTGGGTTTGTTTGAGCCCGGAGGCGTGCAGCTGCGGGCGCGTATGCCTGTCTGGCTAGCATCGGTCGGTAGTAGCGGGTCGGTCGATCTGTTGGTTGATCGGTTGAATGGTCAGTCCGTCCGTTGGTTGGTCCGTCGGTGAGTGGGTGCGGCCATTGTTTCTCGCCACCGGCTGTACGCGAAGATGCTTTGATAGGAAACCGGCGTATGGCGCGCCAAGACCTGTTTAGGCCTCAGTCCACCAATTGCAGTGTCGGGGGCGGTCGGTCAAGGAGGTCCAACCGTGGTATCCTAGCATAATCGCTACAACGTTCAAACGCGGTCGGAATTCAAGTTCGGGTTCAAGTTGAATTTGTATTCAAGTTCAAGCGGGGCTCAACTTAAAGTTTAGATTCAAGTTCAAGTTGGTATTCAATTCCAAATTGGGGTTGAAGTTGACATCGAAGTTGGATTCCAATTGGAGTGTAGATTCAGGTTCAAGTGGGGTCTCAAGTTGAAATTGGGTTTGAAGTGGAAGTTGGGGCGCAGGTTGCAGTTGAGCATCAAGTTGGACTTGGGCTCAAGTTGAAAGTTGGTTCAAAGTTGAAGTTGGGGGTCCAAGGTGCAGTTGGGGATCAAGTTGAACTTGGTCATGAAGTGTAGGTTCAAGTTCAAATTAGGGTTGAGGTTGCGAGCGAGAGGGTGAAGTGCGCGGTTTCATTGCGTCGAAACCGCTATTGGCTAGACTGCAGTTTGTGGGGCTGTTCTAAAGTGGCACTACATTATATGCCACGCCCGTACACTACGAAACCCGCTATTAGTAGTACGCCATGCGAATTATTAATGGTATACTTTCTGCAAGCCTCTGGTACACTGCTGTAAGAGGCCGCTACAGTAGTACACCAGGCACCTACTTGTAGGACACTACGCAACTAGAACACTATACTAGGCAACAACACAGTACGGCGCTTTAGCAGCGTCGCGAGACCTGCGAGACCTGGACTATCCGACCGGCCAACGAACGCCTGACGGGGGAAATTGTTGTGGAGATGTGGGGTAGGCGTGCTAACCGGTCGGCGTCGAGGGGTATAGGGAATGGAATGGAAATGAACGGGATGGGGGGCGAGCGCGGAGGGGGGGGGGGGTAGCGCCCCTTCCCCCCCCCCCCTCACACGTATTGTCTTATCTTGTCGAAGCTTTCTTGCAGAGCATGCCCCCAAATGTTACTAAAAATCGAAAAATCAGTGACGGACTGCTATTGGTCTGGGCGCGGAAGGGGTTCCGTGTTTTGTGAGTGTTATAGACCCACGAAAACTAACTTGCCAGAAAAAAAGGGGTTGGGAAAGCCGAAGAGGGAAGAGACTTACAGTAGGCTGCTGCTGTGGCAGCAACAGCGCGTGGTGGGGTTGTCCCTGGGCTGTTGGGTAGATCGATCGCTCCGCGCTTTTCAACGTGTACTTTAAAGAAGGAAAACGAAAGAAATGGAAGTGCGGCAGCAGTAGCAGCAGTGGCAGCAGCAGCAGTTGCAGCAACAGTTGCAGCGGCAGTGTGTGCAAGCCAATGGCTTTACAGATTTTAGGGGTGGAATCCACCCAAGGCTTAAAAAAGGTCGGTGGGAAATTGAATGCTGCGCGGGGGGAGGAGGTAGACGAGGACTTGAGGCGGTCACGCAGGGTGTGCGAATTTCACGCTATGGGGATGTGTCCTCGCTTTGAGGTGTTTTTTTTTCGCTCCGGCTGGCGGTCGGGAGCTTGTCGTGTGTGTGTAATTTTTTTTTGGCGTCGAGAAGGGCGCTGTGAGGCCTCGAAAAACATTTCCGAGCTGTGTTGTTGGGGAAATGGCACATGGTTTGGTCGAAATGGTTCGTGTTGTGATCGAAATGGCTCGTGTCTTAGTCGAAAGAGCACGTGCTGTGGTCGAAATGGCACGTGTTTTGGCCGAAATGGCACGCGTTTTGGTCGATTTTGCACGTAAATCATGGCCACCCTGATACGTACTGCATGCTCTCATGCTCCCCCTCGTGCTGTGTACTCAGCCCATCGCCCTTGGAAGGGTGTACAGGTGTGCTCTGTTTGTATTGTGATTATTTCGCAACTATACGATTGTAGGGTGTCGTTAAAGAAAAAAAAAGTCGCCTTGTTGACGTACGCCGTACACACGGCTAGCGTGGCAATGAGACGGCAGGGCGGGAAGGAGAGGGGAGGGGATGGGGGATATAAGAAAACCCCACGCTGATGACATGCAGAGGCCCATATTGGCTTTGCTATTTGTGGTTATCCTCCGGACGGCAGGGGGGGTATAAAACAGCCCTGGTGGATGGCCATGCACGGGTCTCTCTTGGCGGCGCTGCTTTTTTTGTGGTTTTATTCCGTTGTGGTGGCTGATGCGTGCTCTGCTTCGGTTATAGGTCTGGCGCCGAGCCCCTGAATTGCGTTTCAACTGTCTATCGATGAGATTGTAAAATGTAGTGCTTTGTATTTTTTGGTCTTCTTTGTGTGTTTTTCACTTTCTGTCACAAGCTTAAACGTTTAGTGGTGAAAGCCAGTTAGCCAGACTGGTATCGGCCATGGAACTAGCCGATGGATATTAGAGGAGGGCGGCGAAAGGGGGGGGGCTTCACCCGTCCAGTTATCCCAACCCCCCCTGTCATAGGTAGTCGTAGGTACTGTCTGGGTAGGGTTGATTAATAGGTTAATGGCTGTTGATTGACCCCCGTGACCAACAAGGTGTCTAGGTAGGATTGGTTGGTGGATTTGATGGCTTTTTTTTGGACAAGCGAGGGGGTGGGTTGGTCTCAAGTTGCCTTCCTGGTGTCGTGGCTTGATGGATGGCTCTTCGATTGAGACCCTGGGGAGGGCGGTTTAGTCTCAACTTTCCTTCTTTCTATCTCCTCAGGGGTCGTGGCTTTTGATTGAGGAGGTGTCTCAGCTTGCCCTCCAGGGGGCCGTGGCTGTTTGCTAAGCGGCACCGTGAATAGTTAGTCATGATGAGAGCCTCGGCGTGTTTGTTTGCCCGCAGCATGTTCGGAGTAGTAGTGATGATAGCGAAGCGTAGCTAGCAACCTAGCTGATAGCTAGCTGGCAGCTTATACTGATTGCTGATAGCCTAGCTAACTAACAGCAAGGTGTGGCGCTAGCGGGTCCATATGGAGGGCGCTTGGTTTCACAGGTGGCCTTACCCTTCGGAGCCTTTTGCTATTATAGGCGAGTCCGACGCGAGATGGGGTATATTTCTGCGCGCCGGTTTCCTGTTGATCCACTTTTTTTAGAGGAATTTCTTATTGGTGGAAATCCCTTAAGAATTTTCCTAGTGGTCAGTTTTTTGGGGGAGGAAATTTCTAGTTGGTGGACAATCCCTCAGACGTTTTGCTATTGGTTAGATGTTTTGAGAGAAAAAATCTGGGTAGTAGGAAAACCCCTCAGGAAAACGGAAGTGCGAGCAGGAAATATTGTTTTCTCGGCAGGGTACGAAGTACCTTTCCTGTCTGGGTGTTCCTAGGGACGCTTGCGGTCTTTGTTTGCGTTCAGTCTTGATTGGAAGGGGCATTGACTGTCGCGCGTGCCGTTTGAAACGGCGCGATGTGAGTGGTCTTGTTATTATTTTTGCGTCTGTTGATTGATTGGTTGACTGCTTGACCAGCTGATAAGTTGATTGGTCGATTGATTGATCGCTTATTTGATTAGATGGCTGATTGATTAATTGGTCGATTGATCATTGATTCGTCAGTGGATTCATTGGTTGATTCTTGGTTGATTCTTAGTTGATTGGTTGATTGATCGATCGGTTGAGTGGTCGATTATGGATTGATCAGTTGATTCATTGATTGGTGGATTGATTGATTTATTGATTGATCGAGCCACTAATCCTTTGATAGTTATTTTTGTTTTGCTCAGACGAGGAGGGAACCATAAGCTCTTCCTGTCGTACGAGTAATCGTGCCCATCGTGCCCACCTATATCAAAGATGGTGGGGCTCGCCGCTGTATACCGATTTTTTTTTTGTTTTTTTTGTATTCCCGGGGTGATCTGATTGCGCGATACCTATACTGCCATTACAGTTGCCTGCTTGCCCTGTGCACCCTCCCCCCCATGGCCATGCACGATGCACGCATATCTCTCGGGAAATATTGGCGCGGTGGAGTGTAGTAGTGTGCTGTTACCGTTGGTTTGGTTTGGTTTGGTTTGGTTTGGTTTGGTTTGGTTTGGTTTGTTTTGGTGTGGTTGTCCCCTCTATTATGTTTCTTCTTATTTTTTTATTTTTGGAAAAGGTAGTTTAGCGAGAGTGAAGGAGGGAGGGGCGGGAGGGGAGAGCCTCGCGAAATCGTGGAGATTGTATCGTCAAGATTATTATTACCGGCGATAACATGTAAAAGAGCAGAAAACGAAAACAGGAGGAACGGGCGAAGCAGAGGAGCGGAGAAGAAAATTGAGGGATATAGATTGCCAGCCGGAGAAATAGTAGTAGTGGTTGAGCGGGGCATGCCGCGTGCGCTTGGTGGTGGAGCGCGAAATCTCCCAGATGCAGCTAAATTGAATTGAAAGTTGCCAAGAGGAGAACCTATTGTAGCTTTTTTTTTTTTTTTTTTCGTCTTGTTTTTGAAATTGGGTCGGGTGGGGGTGGGTGGGTGGGTGGGTGGGTGGGGGGATGAGGGTGAGATTTTGTCATGGTGAGGCAAGGTGGAGAGTGGAGTGGAAGCGTGCGTGCGTGGGTTTGTAGAATAGCTACGACAGAAAAAAAGGAGTATAACGAGAAAAATAAAGCATTAAACTAGGCATATCCAACAAGATTTGTCTTTCTACATGTTGTTATTTCGGCATGCTGCACGTGTGCCATGGAGTGGAGGGATATTCAAATGAAGATGTGATGCCCGTTTTGTGCTGCGAAGGTCCACCCCTTTCCCCTGTTGTTGACCAAGGCTAAATATGAGGAAAACCGCCTTGAGATACGTATATATACGATGATACCTGACGTTGTTGATGTTCACCCGGACAACATCCATTTAGGAGTCATTCACTTTTGAAGGATAATAGCATAGTCTACATCTGTACATTTGAAGGATAATATCATACATCCTCTGTAAAGACGAGCGGTCGGCGCATCACGCAGCGTCTTGCAAATATGAAAATCGAGTCTAAATTTTCCAATTTACCACTCACTTGTCGGGAATATTTTAATACAACTCACAGTATTGGCCAGTGTAAAATATCAATGCGTATCAGATTATCCTCGAGCCTGGTATAGGTCAGTTTCGTGAGTTCGAATCCCCCCGAGTGCATACTCGTATAAATTCGTGGGGACTTTTCCTTGTGCACAAATTGACTTGCGGAAAACGCGAGAGCGTGAGTTAGCAACACTCGATGAAAAATCGACGAGCAGTGGAATTGCTGAACTCTATGCGCGATAAAAATTGAAAGCAAGAACCGGGGGGGAGAAGGGACGACACCTACCTGTGACAACGGCTTGTCTAGAAGCTGGAAAGTAGAAGTGTGAAAAAAAGAATAAATGATCCCATTGATAGTAGAGTACAGTACAGTACGATACAATCTGGCCATTCGGGATGTGATTGGCTTGAAACCAACACCAAGGTGGGACAAAAACTCTTTGGAAAAAAAAAAAAAAACAATGAGAGCCACCGCGCAAGTAATCCGCCGCGCAGCAAGTAATCTCGCAAGCCACACCGATCGGACCACACTGTACGTAGTGTACGAGTTTAACGCATTTACAACTGGAAAGCGTTTTTTTAGAAATTTACTCGAAATTAGTATAGGGAGGGACTGGGGGGCTCTAAAACGGGTCAAGTCTATTATAGTCTATAGTCTAAGTCGTTTTTTTTTTGTATGTATGTACCACACCTAACATCAAATCTCTGCTAGAATAGTAAACAATACCAGGCAGGTGATGATATAAACTGATGCATTCCTTCTACAACCGTCAGATTTGTCCCCTTACAGGATTTAGATTTTTTTTTTTTTTATCCTCCAGCGGATGGGGAAAAATAAAGCTTAAGCTCACCACACTTCCACGTATTTTCATATGCTTCGCGTGTCGATTTACCTCAGTTAGTTGCTTTCGCAACCCAACGCTAGCTGGCGCACCCTTCGGATTCCACTGTAGCGATAGCGTGAGCTGACCCTATCAGTGGTCCTCGTTACAACCCCGGCAGCGCAAGCTATACGGTACTGTAGTTGTATGCGGATGCGTGTGTATGTCGACCCGGCCTGTCCCCTGAGGGTCAGGTTCGGTGGAGATAGCCACCCGGAATGTCATCTTTCCGGGTAGTGTGGGACTTGCGTAAGCTCATCCACTAACAAAACCCCTGGCCATGGGAGATAGCCTTCCGCCGGACTTGGTCCAGTTACGGTCCACCCTACCCATTCGGGCGTTGGTCCTCGAAAGGATTTAGAGTTTCGGCGCACAGATGGAGTTGTATCGCCCCCCCCCCCCCCCCCCCCCCCCCCGATCCCTCTTGTTCAAACACCCCACCTAAAATGAAAACCTGCCAGAGTAATAAACACTACCAGGCAGCTGATACCACCTCATTATCATTCTAGCCATCCATATGACGTAGCCCCAATTCACCCCCCCCCCTTTCCCCCGCTCCCTCTTGTTCAAACGCCCCACCACCTAAAATCAAAATCTGCCAGAGTAACAAACACTACCAAGCAGTTGATATCACCTCATTATTTTTCTAGCCATCCATGCCGTAGTTACCATTCACCTCGCCCCCGCCCCCAACGCCCCCTCCTTCCCCGTCACCCGCACCATCGCCTAGACCTAGCACCACGTATATAGCAAGCCCCTACATCTACGCGACCTAAAGCTGTTGGAAATCCCCCTCGCCCCGCCCCCCGCCCACCCCCCACCCCGCCACTCCTTCGAACACTCCGCCCTCTCCACACTGGTTGTACGACTTGACAGGATATATGATAGACTGATGCATTTTCCTTCCACAACCACCATCAGATTTGTTCCCTTAAAGGATTTATAGTTTCCGCGCACAGATCGAGTTGCCCCGCCCGTTCCCCCCCCCCCCCCCGCTCCCCCTTGTTCAAACCCATACCCCCACTTTCTTAAAAGCTACGCCCTCCCCTCACCGGTCATACGACTTACAGGATACACTTGATAAACTGATGCGTGTCCCTCCACAGCTGTCAGATTTTGTCCCCCTCAAAATCGGGTTTTATGGTTTCCGCACACAGACTGACTAATATCACACCCTGTTGACTTTGATACAAGCTACAATGTAGTTCCAAGGGGAATTGCCGATCTACGCCATCCACCGTCGGCATCTCTAAGCGGCCGGGGGGAGGGGGGAGGGGGGGAGGGGGAGGGGGGGAGGGGGGAGGGAGGGAGGGAGGAGGGGGGGGGAGGGGGAGGGGGGGAGGGGGGAGGGGGGGAGGGAAGAGGGAGGGAGGGGGCAGGGGGGGAAGGAGGGGGGGGAGGGGGGAGGGGGGGAGGGGGGAGGGGGAGAGGGGGCAGGGGGGGAGGGGGGAGGGGGAGAGGGGGGAGGGGGGGAGGGGGGAGGGGGGGAGGGGGGAGGGGGAGAGGGGGGAGGGGCGAGGGGGGAGGGGGGGAGGGGGGAAGGGGGGGAGGGGGGAGGGGGGGAGGGGGGAGGGGGGGAGGGGAGGGGGCGAGGGGGGAGGGGGGGAGGGGGGAGGGGGGGAGGGGACGGCGGGAGGGGGGGAGGGGAGAGGGGGGGAGGGGGGGAGGGGGGGAGGGGACGGCGGGAGATGGGGAGGGGGGGAGGAGGGGATGGGGGTAGGGGGGTAGGGGGGTAGGGGGGGGAGGGGGGAGGAGGGGGCGGCGGAGGGGGGGGAGGGGGGGAGGGGGGAGGGGGGGGAGGGGGCAGGGGGGGGGGGCGGAGGGGGGGAGGGCGGAGGGGGGGAGGGGGGGCGTCATGCCCAAGAGACTTAAGTCTGGGTCTGGCCATCATTGTCTTCAAATTTGTGGGCCTTCCAATGGCCGTCACAAGATAGCGTAAGACCGCCCTGACTTCTTCGCCATGTTGCGCTCTCTCCCCAGTGGCATTGGTGATGCACTTGACACCCTCCGTGAGCCCAATGCCGTCTTTAGTTAGTTCCTAGGGTCTGCTAGTATAACATTTTTTTCTCTATTCCTTTCCTTGATCCCTCTTGTCTTATATTTTCTTGCTTTTCTTGTCTTTTCTTGTCTTTCCTTTCCTTTTTCGTTTTTCGCTTTCTTGTCTTTTCTTTTCTTTCCTTTTCGTTGTTTCTTATCTCCAATTGACTTACGTATGTCGTGCGTATGCGTAGTGATAGGTACTACGTGCAATATATATACACGTGGAAGTCTTCCTTGGGTGACAAGCGGTATAGTCGGTTTCTCCAGGCGTGAGTAATGAGACGTATGCACCGGCATGGACGTGGCACATCGTAGGCTGACTACCGATTTCACTTTTGTATGTTTCTGGTGGAGGCATGAATTGCGTCTGCTGTGATATATGCGTGTACCACCTTGGGTTGTGTGTGTTTTTTCCCTGGAGTATTCCTCAGCTCCAGAGTGACTGGAGCCTATCCTGTGACCACGGACTTATTATGCGAGTTAATGTGAGAACAACAACAATCTTTAATGAGGACACACACCCAGTAATACGCGCGATCGGAGTATCACGCACACAGCTTGCAAATATGAGTTTTTCGACAAAGTCTTCGATCTCACAGCCGGAGTGTATTTTTATTTTTATTATACAGTCAAAATCAACAAAAAGAAACGCCGGGTGAGAAAGTGAGATAGTCTTATTTCAAGTGACAGCAGGAATATATTAGGAAGAACGTGGAACAGGGCTGATGAAGAAGAACCACATGCTGCGCTCGCTCGTGGTGTACGGCTACGCACCTTGCATTCCCGTCAATCCATCTATCACCTCGCCAGCCCGAGTGGTTTTTGTTCCATGTGATCGATGAAGCCGCGTCAATTTTATGCTCGACGTGTTTTCTCCTTGAAGAAGTTCCAAGCATGTATACCAGGTATACAGCCGACTTGCGTGTTTTTTACAATAGTACCTGCTATACCATGCACGAAATTCCAGCAAGACTACCACGCCACTGTACCACTAAACGACTACTACTGCTGGTACTGTAGACTGTGACTCTGGCGTTCTATGAAATACTTAAATGCATATCTACATGCGAGAGACGCATCAGCAGTGCAATGATAACGTATTATTCTTAAGCTATTGAGGGGTGGGGAGACATGAAGTGTAGTCTCCTGCAGGTCTGCCTATTGAGCAGTTCCTCGGAGAGGTCTCACTCTCTTAGCCTTTAGGAGAGACGTAGCTTTATTAGTTTCCACCAGAGCCCCGTATAGCAACAGAGAGCCGAGGCGCATTGATGACTCGGTTTCATTTCCTCACTCTACCCTGAATAGATAACGCCAACATATCATACGAAAACGACCAATTACCTATCAGATCGGATAATTGCAGGCCTTTCAAGGCCGTACTTTAACACTAGCACACCCTGCTGATAAGCCGCATATGCAGAAATATGGGAGATTCGGGTAAACTCCGGTTCTACGAACTAGACCATGAGTCGAAGATGCGGCTCCTAAAAACCCACTCCCACACCTCTAACGGTTTGGCTATGCAGCCAGGAAAGCGCGAAGAAAACAAGTTGAAGGAAAAGCAGACCCTCTACAACAAGGCAAACCACCCATCAAAAAACAGTCGCGCGTACCGCCGGTGTGGCGGGGGGAGGGGTACAGAGAAGGCTCTACGGCGAACAAACCACAGACAAGGCACTACGGCAAGCCAAACCTTTGCCGAAAGAAAGGGGAACTCAGGCGCTAATACGAGGGAGAAGCCATGCCGAAAACATTCACACCGCGGACCGTTGGCATGGCAGGGGTTAGAGGCGAGGAAACGACAAATGCCCGGAATGGAAGGTGACACCACCTACACAGCCCCGCGAGGGGGGGAGAAGTGTTTAGCTGCTCCTGCCGTAGTACTTCAAGTTGTTATCACGTGATACCTGTAAAGGAGCCTCTCCAGTACAGCTTACCACTGTTTCGACAACAAACAGTTAACATGGTTGACAACATGGTTGACAACATGGTTGACGTACACTGTGTACGAGACGAGGGGGGTTTCACCCATCACCCATGCTCAACCATTGGACGCGTGGTACGGTAGAGGTAGTCAGTTTTCGCCTGAAATGTTTTGTTTTCGCCGAATAACGGGGCTCCTTGACATATAAACTTGTCGGAACAAAAAAAAAATATTAGGCTATTTTTTTTTGCATGATTTCTCGTTCGTTGTGGTCTTGAGTCATCCCACGATAGGGGTTGCAGTTTTGGCGTCAAAAAGTCCCTGGAGAATTGCGCTCCTCGCATGTCATATGTAAGGAACTACGGGTTAGTAAAGCAACTTCACGAGTGTATATATATGGTTAGGACTAAGGCGTAGAAGCTTGGTCGGGATGTGCGAACAGATGCCTTCGAAGTCATGTAGTATCGGGTGAGATATTGAGTTCCTCGTGTGAGGAGCTCAGGGACTGATGCTACACCCATGCCTTACCGTGGGATGGCTCTGATGCACCTAGGCCATGGGTGTGTTTTTTTATCCGGAAGCAGTATTTTTTTCTCCAAATCGGTTTTTTGGGGTTGAGACGGACATGTCTTGACCTCCCAAATTGAGGAACCTCAGAAAAAAAGTGGTGCACCTATACCGTAGCACGCGTCATTGGGTGGGGGATGGGTGCGTTTCATTCGGTTAGGGTTAGCGCTAGGGCTAGGGCTAGGGTGTCTAAATAATTTAAAGGGTTTGTCATCCATTTTCTCGAAAAAGTTGTAACAACAGATATCCTCTAATGGAGGGCTCTCTCCGTAGAAGGATAGTGTATAATAGGTTCAACGTGAAACCATGTCATGGTTGAGGTGAAACCACGTGATGTTAGATGTCACTATTAGATGTCACGCTCACGTGTCAAGGCCACCATGGATGGGCGATAATGTAGGTGATGATGATGGGACAAGCAGGACGCCCCACATCTCACTACCTGCTCTACCTGCTCTACCTGCTCTACCTGCTCTATCTACCCTGTCCTATCGTGCCTAGGCATGCTTTGTCTGTCTTTTAGAGTTTTAATGTAGAGGAAATAATGTATAAGCTTTTGAGTCTATCCAGCGAGCCATGAGGAGAGACCGAACAAGGGCACCGGAACCCATGAGGAGCACGCTTCCCAACACCGACCAACCACGCGTCCATCCATCCCCCTCTCACTCAGAGTACTCCACCACAGGGATGCGTGGTTGATCGGTCTTGGGAAGCGTGTCCCTCATGGGGTCCGGTGTCTTTATTAGCTCTCTCTAGATAGGCTCGCTGGCTAGGCTCATAGCTTACTATGCATTGCTTCCCTACATAGACTACTAAAACACAGACATAACAGGGCTAAACAGGGGTAGCGCAGGGTAGCGCAGGGTAGCGCAGAGTAGAGAGAGGGATGAGGGGCGTCCTGCTCGTCCCATCATCGTAACCTACATTATCGCCCACCTATGATGGCCTTGACACGTGAGTGAGTATGGGTTAAAACGTACGGTTGGCGGGGGTGACGTTTTGGGCCTTCTTGTTCCAGTGGCTCGTCGGGGTCACTGGCGCGAGAGTGACGCCCTCGTTACGTTATTGCTGCCTTAACTTAGGCTTTTGTGAGAGAGCACTGTCTTAATTTTGCGAGAGAGCAATGTCTTAATATTGCGATACGAATCCGCAGTTGTTAGTTTTGGAATAGTTTGCTACGCTGCGGTAAGAAAATGACCTAGAGTTTTGTTGTCAGTGAGGGTATATAGTCGCACTCGCGTGCGAGTATGATGATATCGTGTGTATGGTGTAGTATGATAGCTCAAATCCGGTGTAGTGGTTGGAGTCTTGGTCCTTTTCAAGAGAAAATAAGTGCGGGAAAAAACACGACTGCTACGATAATAATAGAAGAGGTGCAAGATACTTTTTTTTTATGTATTTGCTACTTACTCATAATTTGGGAGGTTAAGGCTTACGATAATAATAGAAGAGGTGCAAGATACTTTTTTTTTTCATGTATTTGCTACTTACTCATAATTTGGGAGGTTAAGGCTTACGACTTCTCGAACCAAAAAGAAAGTGATTTATTCGGAGAAAAATAAAACTGATAATGGTACCGGATGAAAAATGCAATCAATGGGCCTATTGATAGTGATATAGTAGGTATTCAACAGAACCACGCAAAAAAGAAAATCGAGGACGTTT
The DNA here is from genome assembly GCA_012845835.1 of Undaria pinnatifida. Lineage (NCBI taxonomy): Eukaryota > Phaeophyceae > Laminariales > Alariaceae > Undaria > Undaria pinnatifida. Next base: position 15,029,195 of record JABAKD010000029.1, read on the forward strand.
TTCCAACCATTCATATTGTGGATTAAGTCATTCACAAAAAAAAAAAAAAAAAAAAAACGGCATTCCTCTCTATCGTACACACTCAGTTTCAGCAAAAAGAAGAAGAAAAAAGTTACCCAAAAAGTGTGTTTTTTTTTTTCTTTATCGGACGAACCACGCGTCCTCTAATTTAATAATTTTGTTGTGTTGTTGCTACTGTAATGTAGTACAACTGTAGTGCCGGGCATTTTGTTTTATTCATATCCGACAATGACAACGTGAAGCATATGCCATGAGTCGTTCTACAATAGCCCCCTTAACGTTTCTTTCACGAAATCGCCGGTTTTTTAAACCAGCTCCCGGCCATACCTCCTGAAATACGATGCCCCTTATCAACCCGAGGTCATTGTTCGATAGTCCATCGCAAACAAGAAAATATATGGCGACCTTGATTTATAGTCGCAATCTTCCTCATGTCGAGCAGCCATTAAACGTTCGTTAAAGAAAATCGCTGGTTTTGGGGCGGGCTATCTATCGTAGAATCGGTCCCATGAGCTGCACACGTCACTCGATCACAGACATCTCCAGACACAAAAAATGTCAAGAAAAACAACAAAAAATAGTACCTGGTAGCTATTATTATCATGTATCACCACATACTTTTTCCCAGCCAACAAATATCGCATGAATGAATGCTGTATGCAGCCGTCCGTGCCCACGCAAAAAGAAAAATGATGAATAAAAATAAATGAACACCACAACAGAATAATAAATGAACACCACAACAGAGAGGCTTCATAGAAAGGCAACCAAAATCTGTTTCAGACCTGTACCACAAAGCGTCCTACATGATAGATAACTACAACAACAGCTTGATATATGAGTGTTGATTGAAACTTCGATCGCACAGCTGACGTGTCATTTTATTTTTTTTCTCATGATATAATGATAACTACTACCAGGTACTACTCTGCTGCTGTTGTAATCATGTAATATGATACGAAATAAGTGCCTGGAGTGGGTCTATGTTGTTGTGCGTGACGTTGAGATGTTGTGATG
>JABAKD010000003.1:0-60000 GCA_012845835.1 Undaria pinnatifida
TAAAGAGACAAGAACACAAGAAACACAGGAACGCAAAAAACAAGAACATGTACAAGAGGAAAAAAAAGTAAAAATAATAACTGCGACAAAGAATGGAACTGTCAAGCAAAAAAAGAGCGGGAAAAAGACGGGGGGGGGGGGAGGGGGCAACAACGACGACAACTAAAAGACGAAGAACGAAAAAAACCGGCACGTAACGAAAAACAAGACCTTGCCCGAGACGGAGACGTATGTGAAGAGAGGAAACCAAATACCCCTCGCCCCCTGGAAGACATACCTTCCTCCGTGTGCAACGCCCCCGAACCCCGCCCCGCCCCCACTCCCCCATGCATATGCATGCGGAAACCAGTCCATTCAATAATACCACTATATACCCCTATGTACTACAATATTACTAGACTACTGCGACAACGATCAGATCGAGCGCCACAGCTGCAGCGAAAACGGCACCACAAAACGCGCAGAGCACGAAAACCGCGGAAAAGAAAAAAGGCGTCGCCTTGAGCCTAGGAAATGCTGCGGGCTGTGGCCAGCTCGGTGTGGCAGCAGACAAGAGAAGAAAGAAAGCAAAATCTTGTCTACATGCGAACCGGCTGTGCACTGCTGCTGCTGCTGCTGTTGTTGTTGCTGCTGCGGCTGCCGCTATAGAGTTCGGAGGTATTCGTGCCCCCAAGACCCCCAAACTACAAAGCATTCGACAAGAAACGTCCAACGCCGCCATCATGACCGCTGCCACCACAACCACCACCATCACCACCACCGCCACCACCACTACAGCCAATGCTACCTCTGGCGCCACTACCGCCGACCGCCAGCAGCGAGAAGGCAACCGACTCCTAAACTTGCTTTCGCCAGGCCACGGTCCACACCGCAAGCGATGGTCCACACCGCAAGCGACCCGCGAACGGTATATCCTGCCCCCTCGCCCCCCCCCCCCCCACGCCCTCCCCAACACGCTAAGACACCGCGGTTTGACCTCTAGACTGACCGCCCCCCAAGACAACCAAAACCTGGTACCTGGTACACATTAAGGACAAAAGAGGCCTTAACGCAAATATAAAAATGGCCCCCTGGGATTTTTTTGCTCCCCATGTTTGTGCCTTCTACCCCCCGTCCTGTCTGCTCAAAGAGACCCCATCCCCACCCCCCTGCCTAGTCGGTGAAAACCCGACGTGCTCCGTCCCGCCATTGCAGGATGCGAGGTACTACGGACTTACAGACTACGGGCATGCACGATGACGACTACACCCCCCCTCCGCTATACATCAAGCTTCCCGTGCTAGAGGAAGGGAGTGGAAGAGAAGCCAGCCAAAGAGTCGATGGTGCTTTTTGGCCAAGCCACGTCACCGATACCGTCGTTGCTTTTCTCGTCACATGCTCATGTTCGCAGTGCTTCCCTCGGATGCTAACGTCGGCGATGCTTGCCGTGATTGGCTGTCCATCACGGTACACCCTACCTTGATTGGCTGGTCATCCCGGCAATGCTTGCTTTTGGTTGGCAGGCCACCATCTACTGTGATTGGGTGCCCACGTCCGCACTGCTTGCTCAGGGTGTCCATGTACGCCCACAGTACGTACGGAATGGATTCCAAGCACACACAGCACACCAACAGCAATAAACCACATCCTCCCGCCAAGCGTTTCTGGAACGCTAACGCTGCTGTGGTCGCTCACGCTGCAGCGAAAATATCTCTCTCCAAGCGGTTCTGGAATGTTTCGCGCCGCTGCGGAAGAACCGTAGCGTGGACGGGGGTAATCGAATACGGCGCTCGATTTTGGTCCCCAGGTTGGCGTTTGCTTTGGGAGTCCGCGTTTGTCGGAAGGACTTTGCTTCGAAGGTGCACGTCGATAGCGTTGCTTTGGAAGTCGGCGGCACTGCCCTTGTGGGTGTTGGTGATGATCATTTCGGGTGACGGGTGGTACCTGTCGTGTCACCGCCGACATGGACCGACAGCGTTGTAGTCGGACTTCGAGGCAGCTTTGGGTGTAGGCGGTAATTTGGATGACGCCACTGGTTTTGATATCGGCATCCTATGCGATGTCGGCGCTCCCTTCAGTGAATGTCGCGGGTGCTGTCGATGCCTCTCCATGCTGCTTTATGATCGGCTTCAACTCGTACCGCGGCATATGTGAGACCCTCCCCCCCATCCCTGACCCCGCGAGAGACAGACGCCTTCGCAAGCGGACAGCTGCGACAACTGCTGTCACTGTCACTGGCAGTGCTACTGCCGCTGCTGCTGCCGCTGTCGCTGCTGCTGCCACTGGTGCTGGTCAAAACAGGAGGGGCCGTTGGCACCACCGCGACATAGTATGACGCCGCGGTCGGCAATGTCAAGTCCTCCGCACGCCACCACTGCAATCATGCATGAAGTCCCTTTTAACCATCTTCCCAGCCGTGGCAATCGTGAAACATCCTCCACCCCCACCATCAACATCACCGCCACCACCCTCACCACCACGACCACTACCATGACCATCCTCCTCATCCCAGCACCCCCACCTTCAACCACCATCACCCTCCCCACCCCACCCCGACCACCACCCCCGCCACCACCACCACCACCACCCTCCCCCCCGGCCCCCGCCCCCGCCCCCACCACCTCCACCCTAACCCCCACCAGCTCAATCATGGAAACAGCTCCAACGACGGAAACCACGCGTGCTCCCCCGCTCCAGACTCCGGCAGCATGTCCGCCATGAACGCCGCCGCCCCCGCAAGACCCTCAAAAAGCGACATCGGTCGGTCTGGCAGCGCTTGGCACGGCAGCTCCCTCCTCTCCATCTTCACACCTCCCTTTCCCGCCGTTCCTCCACCCCCACCCACCTCCCCATCTCCACTCCCACCTCGAACCAAGTCCAACCGACCACCACCACCACCAGCCCTCCCCCCACCTCCGCCGGCAGCGCCACCGCACACCCCACCCCCCACGTTACCGACGGCCACTACAGCCGCCGCCGCAGCAGCGGCAGCAGCGTTGGCAGCGCCCCCTCCCGAAGACTTATGGTGCGCGCTACCAGGCCATCCGAACGTAGGCAAAGGCTTTCCATTGTCATGGTGGGGGGATGTTCGACTCAGGCCCCCTCCGGCGGCGTTTCCCCTAGGGTGGGCGTGAGCCCCTGGCCCGAAAGGGTCTCCGCGGAAGGCGTTTTCGCCTGCGGAGGGGTTAGGGCCTAGGACCGCGGAGGCGGTGAAGCCTGAATGGGGGAACGGGGAGGGACGAGGGAGAGAGGGGAGGAAAGGGAGGGGTACGGGGGAGGGAAGGGGACATGTGAGGCAGGGGGGGGGGGGAGGGCAAGGGTGGGCGGGGGGGTATGACGATGGAGAGGGGAGGGAGAGGAGGGGGGGGGGGAGCAGGCTGACGAACCTGCTTCGGGCCGTCAAAGCTCCAGGGGTCCTGCCCGCGCAGTGCCCCCGCCGGGTTGAGGTCAAAGCTCTAAACGAGGGCGTGAACAACGCTGGACACGCTGGGAGAAAGTGGTGGAGTTGAGCTCCCAATGGCCACAATCGCGATCGCCATAGGGCCACGATTCCAATCGCTGTAACAATGCGCTTAACAGCAGCAGCTCTCGTAATCGCTTGCGATTTACGTTACAGTAGAGACCACACACAGACGCACCTTAGTTAACAGACAGACACGGACACAAAATACTGAAGCAGACGGATACACAGACAGCATGATGAACGGACAGACAAACAGACACGGACACCCGCACCCACATGCCCTTGACGCACACACAAGACACAGATACGCAACCAGACACACCCAGACCCAGACACCTACACACACCTCCACACACTCACCCACTCACGTACGCACGCACCCACCGACTCACCCACCCACCCTCCCACCCACCTCCACATGCACACACAAATACACACCGACGCACCCACCCACCCCCACCCCCACATACCCGCGAATTTCCTGGCTCTGTGGAGGTGCCGCCCGTCGGCTCCATCGGCTTTCCTCATGGACAGGAAGGCATATCCGTTTCCCGCCACGCCGTGACAAATCCCGTTACCCTTGGTCAGTAAGCCTCGTTTCCACACCACGTTCGACGACCGCCTCGCCATCTCAAGATACCTTTCCAAACACGGTAGAACGGACGGGGACAAGATATCACTCAGCAACAACAGCAACAGCAACACTAACAACAACAACAACAACAACAACCACAACAACAACCACAACAACAACAACAACAACCACCACCACCACAACAACAACAACAACAACAACCACAACCACAACAACAACAACAACGACAACAACAACAACAACAACAACACAACCACCACCACTACCCACCACCACCAACACCCACCACCACATACACCAACAACCACACCATCACCGACAACAAAGGCAGCAACATCAGCAGCATGCGTCGTAGACACACGCCCCCTCCCCCTCACCGGTCATCTTCGAAGACCTCATGGGCCTTCGTGAGCATCGGGATCACACCGGGCGCCCCGTGGCACCACTGTACCAACCTGGACACGGGGGCACACGACACCGGACACACAGCACAGGAAATAGCACAGGACACGCGATATTGGATTCGGGATGCAGAACATAAAACACAGCCATGAAACATAATACGGGACATAGAACACAGCACACGGAACACACAACGCAAAACAAAAAACACACACTGTCTGACATGTGGAGCAACAAACAAGACGCAGGAGACAGAGTAAACGACATTTGACACAATAAACATGACACGGGACACACACATGGCACGGGACACACACATGGCACGGGACACACATGGCACGCGACACATACATGGCACGGGACACATGACACGTGACGCGCGGACATGGCGGGACACATCACACGGGGCAGAGGGCTGATACCGGATACAGGACATGCTCATCACGCGGGATAAACAAAACGCGACACAAAACGTCAAACACGGGATACATGGAATTTCACACCAAGTCACAAGACACAGCACACAGGACACGGGATACCTGACATTTCATACGGGAAACATGGCACAGGACTGCACGAGACACAGGACACGATCACGAGACACAAGAGCATACCCGGTAGGAAACATGCCACGGAACACAGGAAACAGGGCAGAGAACACGAAAAAGCAAGCGACGGGACACGGCGTAAACGGCACGGGACACAAGAGACACAGCACCCGTGAAAGCAGGACACAAACACGAAGAGATCTCCTTGCAAGTCTACAACTGCAGCACAAATTGGCAAGCCACACGCGATTCTGGTAGCGTTTTCGTGGGGGCGAACGCTTGGTTGGACCAACCCCAATAAACCATCTCCCTTATGATTGGCCAACCCTAAGCCAACCCGCTAATAATTTTGGGGCTAGGGTAGGGACTAGGCTTCTGGTTGAGCCGCGATCTTATCCCACCCACCCTGAGGCCGTGAGTGCATAAGCGCGGACGGAAATCGTGCAGGGAGAGCTCGTGCTGTCGCTACCGCGTGAACTGAAGGATACGCCAGCCAGCGCCGGGTTGCAACTACCAGGTACAACGGAGTTAACTTGACACACGGCATGTATGACAATACGTGAAAGCGTGGTGAGCTGAAGCTTTTTTTTTTCCCATCCACCGGAGGATAATAATAAAAAAAGTAATTCGTGTGGCGTGCAACTAGTGCTGCAGCTCCAGGATTGCTAGGAGTTGCGCCCACATAGCACGGGACACATGACACGGGACAGTCCCGGGACCCCTGGCGCCCGACACGAGACACCCGACATAGAACACGTGACACGGATCATAAGGAGTACGTCACGGAGCACGGGACAGGACACGGAACACATGAGCACGTCCCAACATCTGTCAAAATACGCAGTAGACTCTGAAACAATCTGTACTCGTATGGTACAGGCAGAACAATTTTACCAAAGGGGGTGCCGGTTTTTTCTCCGTCAGTTCTGAGAGTTGACAGGTGAAACAAGGTGCTCGCAAAACGCACAGCCGGGAAGAACCCGAATCCGGTCTTGACAAGAAGTCATGAACAACGGCCAGTTTTTGGGAAAAAAACACCCCGAAATTACCCCGGAAAGGCATAAAATTGGCCCGAAACGCAAGAAAATTGACTTGAAACGACACAGGGTTGAGAAAGCGACACCGAAGCTAAAGGAAGTTCATACACACGTATATTTTAACACGCGCAACTACATGCACTATTTGCCGTAAACCTTACCACAAGACAAGCCTTCACATGCCCCAACACAGCAAAGCTTGAAATAATGAAACAATTCCCCACCCTCCAAGCAAAAAGAAAAACGCGCAGGTGATTTTTCATAACGAATTTTCTTGTTCCACATGATTTTTTCTGGGAAAGAAATCCTGTCTGCAGGTCCAATTCGTCGGCATCCGATGAGGTTTTCGACATTCATCGCTCCAATTTTGCGCTAAAATCTCCACAGCTGGAGCAGGGAAAATAGCACTTTTTCGCCCATATCTCGCTTCAAAAGAGAGAAAAAACATTCTTGCTTGAACAGAAAGTTGCGCCTTGACGAGATACGTTCAAATACGGTGTTTAAAAAACTAATGACTCATACATCGAGCCCCAAAATATTTACTAATTTCTGTCGAGGAATCCGATAAGTCAAGCCCAACGACGAAAACAAAAATTCTGCCACGATGATTCTATCCGCCTGAAACAGAGTTTCCCGGCGATATATTTCATGTCTTGTGAACATAAGTGCCCACCTCAAAACATTTCGATATGTGGGCGTCGAACTTTAGGTTAAATTGTTCTGCTTGCACCAGATGTAAACCATTCCGATATCGGCAAATTTACGAAGCTATGCGGCAATGACCAGTAGGATACCCCTCCCACCTCTTACCTGTCATCCGCGGAAACGGGCCTAGAGGGGAAGTTACCCTCTGGTAAAGCGGTATCAAGGACAGCGTCCACAGTGTTTCGGATCAGGTAAAGCTGGTCTGCCGCCTAGAGGAGATGGCGCGAGCGCCGGGGTGGGGGGGGGGGAGGGTAGAGGGTGAAGGGAGGGTGGTGAAGGGTAGGGAGGGGAGGAAGAGGATGAGGGAGGGGGGAAGGAGGGGCGGGGGCTTACCGAGGTTGTCTACCTTTCCCGAGAGACAATTGGCGATGCTGGGCACGACATAAAACGAGCTCTGCAGCTATGTTGAGCTCGAGCTCAAGAATCTGCTCAACACAGCGATAACCGATACAGAATATGCAACGCCGGCTCAGCAACAAGTAATAAGCAACAGCAACAGCAAAAGCTAAAATAAAAAGAAGCAGCAACAACAACAGCCACAACAACCCCGACTGCTATAAGCCATCAACAATCACCTATACTACCACACATACGCAGCAGCAACAAGAAAAACAAGAAAAACACCACGAACAACACCAACTCCAACACCACCACCACCAACCGCCTCCCTCTGACACCAACAGCACCAACACCACCACCACCAACCGCCTCCCTCTGACACCAACAGCACCAACACCCCCCCCCCCAACAACACCACCACCAACACCAACACGACCACGTCCACCATCCCCACCCCCCCCAAAAAAACAAAACACTACCACCGCCACTAAAGGCCGCCAGTATCACCTGGGGGGGAAGGTCCGCCCTGTCGTTGCCCTCCCCTCCTCGCGCCTCCACCAAAAGCGACTCCCCGTATACCGTCTGAAGAGCTGTGGCGAATTATTAGCGCAGGGGGGGGGGGGAAGGGGGGTTAGCGAGGGGTAGCGAGGGCATCCGTCAACACAAACGATTCGGAGGCGACGCAACACAAGCCGAAGGCAGCAGAGCCAAGAGCGGGTGTCACCTAAAATCCTTTGGGGCTTCAGGGGGAGGAAAAAAGGGTCGAAATATAATTAACCGATTACAGCATCAGCCACACGAAGCAGCCGGGGCCGCTTGGGTAGAGGGGGTGTCCGGCCCGCAAGGCAAGGAAGCCGCGCGCAACGCGGCGCAGCACGGTGATACTCGTATTGCTGCATGGTCGTACTGGACGCTTGACAAGACCGTACCCGTTGTTTCGCTGGCCATTACACATGGGTCCCAAAACGGTTACTAAATTGCGGACGGAAGAACCACGGTAGTCTCCACGCCCTCCACGCCCTTCCGGCCATCTGGACGCTGAAAACCTTCCCGGTGCACAGGCCAACCCTCCCACCCAACGCTCACCCCCTCCCCCCCCTCCCCGCCACCCCGCCCCCCACAAAACGCCAACGCGCCTCACCTCCCACTCACTTACCGCTCCACTAGCCCCCCTCCCAAAATTCAACTCACTCCCACCCCCCACCACACTTCATCCCCAACCATCCACCTCTTCCTCCTACCCCTCCTTCTATTCCCCACCCCGCTCACGCCCCCCTCCTATCTCCCCCTCCCCCCCCCCCCCCCGCGTAACCCAAAGCTTCCTCCACGGCCACCTCCACCCTGACCCCCACCCCCTCTCCAACCCACACACCCCATTCCCACCCACCACCCACCACCCCGACCACGCCCCCGCCCCACCTTGCATAAGCACGAAAAGAATGCCGGCAACCCCTCGTGCCGCGCCCAGGTACATCTTGCCGTGCCACTCGTATGTCAGCACCCCTCCGTAACCTTCGCTTGCCTCGATAGTTGCCGCCGCCGCTGCCGCTGCCGCCGCTGCTTTCGGCGAAAGCGCAGCCTGCGGCTGCGCCACCCCCACCCCCCCCCCAACCACCGCCTCCCCTTTTCCGACCTTATCCCCCCCAGGCAACGATGACCCCCGTCCCCTACCCCCTCGCCGCCTCCGTCTGCCTCCGCTACCGCTGGTACCGCCACCACTACCGCCACCACTACCGCCGCCTCCGCCGCCACCGCCACTACCACCACCACCACGGCCCCCGTCACCGCTGCCGCCACCTACGCCGACATCCACATCGACCCCTCTTCGGATGTTCGGGTCATCCCATTCCCCCGCATCTGGGTCTACCTCCCCCCATTGGTCAGCGCGGGCGGCTTCGCCTCCTGATTGGCCGCCGGCCCTGTTACCTCTCCCCCCACCGCTACCCGCGGTTCCGTCGGTCTCATTGTCATTGTCATTGGAGCTGGCGTTGGCAGGGGGGGGGGACGGAGGAAGAGACGAGAAAGAGCCGCTTTTGGGACGGCTTTCGCTGTTTCCGCCGCAATCCTGATCGTTGTCGGTTCCACCGCCTCCACTACCGCCACCATCGCCATGGTTGTCGTCGTTGTCGTGTGGGGAGTTGGTAGGGGAGTTGGGAGATCTCCATCGCCCTTCCGCGGGGGAATCTGTACCGTCCGATATGATTCGGTCGACCACTCGGAGGAGAAGCTGGTCCGGAACTTCTTCCTCTCCGACCTCCCTGCGAATGCCAAACACGTCGGATTACCGCATTAAGGCATTACGGCGAGGTCACCTTAACGGTAAGAAATCGGTCTGAGCAACCGAAATTACGTAACATTCAATGTCTCCTGTCCTCTGTCCCCTGTTCATTGACGCCACTATACGTATATAGCAAAACCCCTGCAGTTTCTCCCGCGGGCAACAACGCTAGCTGTCACGTTGCCACATTGGGACTTTGGTAATTACCCGTAAGCAGCTCAGCTTCTGTTTTTTTACGGTAATTCGCGCAAAAGGGCAAGGCATTTTGGCGGTAATCCGACATTTGCGATGATCAACAGTGCGTTTTGTGTTAAGGGGTAAATATGCCCGTTGGCGGTCTAGTTTTGACCCGTGAAGGGGTATTTGAATTTATCATACTAATTTTAGTGTGTGGAGTTCCTTGACGACTGCCCGTCAAGTCCGTCAACGGGTAAGAATGCCGTAAAGCCACATCTTGGTTGCGGATTTTGTTGAGAGTTCATGTGCATGTTTTCAGCGGAGCATTTCACGGGTCGGATCACCCTAACTAGCCCGGCATCTTTGTTTCGGAGTTTGTTGAGAGTTTAATTGAGGTGCGCGTGTCTGTAGCAGGGCATTTCACGAGTCGGGTCACCCCTTCCGTGTCGGAGTGATTCGACCCGACCTGTGCGTTTTGATAACCTGTTGACCCGACCCGGCCCGACTGGTACGATTTCGTCCACCCCCTGACTCGACCCGACTCGCCCCGCGAGATTTGGCAACATCTTGACCCTGCCCGGGGGTCGGTTCATGAACCGTGAAAAGCCTTGGTTTTAGGCGGGAGCTGTTTGGAGATATTTGTTGGTTGGTTGATTAGATGATTGGTTGGAACAGTTGTTTCGTATACTGGTTGATAGCGACCATACACCTCGATTTTTTTTCTTTACTGCTTTGGTCTTTGTCAACAGACTGGCTTGAGCCCCGCGACAGCACACGTATTGCGACAAAAAATACTCCGAATAATAATGCACCCCCGCAGGGGGAAAAGCCCTACGATGCACAGTAGTACAGCTCCCCGCTCTTTACAAAAATTGAAAAACGTCAGCTGTGAATACGACCGATTGAATGGTTGAAACTCAAGTTTGCAAGCTGCGTGGTACATCTATGTTTGGTTGATACGCAGTAGTAGTTGCACAAAATTTAAGGAAGGTCGTTCGCGCGTGTTATATATTTGATCCTCATGAAAGATATAGTCGGTGACTCCCCGCTTTGTAGACCGGGCTGTTAATGGTTTTCATCTCCCAACCAAGCAGCGGCCGATGCCGTAATCGACACATTTCGTCGTTCTTTTTCTTCCTCTGGAGTCACAAGGAAAAAAATGAAAAAAAAACACCGAAGAACGAAGCCAATCATCAGCACAAGCGCAAACAAACAAGCGCACACGCACGCATCTAAAAAGAACAACCTCAACATCACAAGGATACCGAAAGACACACCGTGCAGTTTACACACTGACAACACCCAACTCACTCTCGCGTGTTTGCTCTGATGAAGAGAAGCGCGCTCAGGTATCCCGCCAGCCCGTTCAGAACATCGTGAGATCGTGGCTCGTCCTCCACGAGCACTGCAGAAACGGAGGGCGGACGGAGTTGTAGAGAGAAGTGGATGGAGGGGGGGGGGAGGGCACTTATTTGTTGCTGGCCTTAGTCATTTGACCATTTACCACGCACCCCTTTTGGAGACGGAGCACCGTTCCTACTCCTAATAGAGATACCTCCACCATTTGGGCGCTCATTACGCTTCTACCATATACTGCATAGACACTGTTTGCTTATCCTATCCCCGTCCTGTGATGCGGCCACCATCTACCTCCTAGGATGGTTGTTATCTCACTACTCTCTAGTCTACCAAACTCTTTCATGTCACAAACGTCAAACTTCCTCATCTCCTCTAATGCATCCCGTTCCTACTTGTATGTTTCACATTCTCCTCCTATGTGAGTCTTACTCTAGTGTTGTGCCACACGGGCACATCTTTAAAGCCGCGTCCTCCTCCTCCCGACTACTGGTATATCTCTTTCTTCTTTTTGGTAGGTCCAGGTCCCCTACACGAAATCGCAGTTTCAGCTTTTTCGCGTAGTCCATTGGGCCTTGCAGGTACGTTTTAATTCCAATATCTTCCCTCAGCCCCCCGTAGATCTCTATGTGCTTCTCCTCTTTCGCCTTATTTCTTAGCGCTTGCCTTTGCTGTTCTTCTATTATTTCTTTTACTCCTGTCTTGTACCCCTAAACTTCTCTATAGACAGTACCTCCCCCTAAACCCTTCCAAATTTTCTGGACTACGCTGTCCCATCATATTCCAGATCGCCCTTTTGTGATTTCTCCCATACAGTCCTATCAACTATAGCTGGCAACCTATTTTCTGGCATATCCCTTACTTTATATTGCCATTTCAACTTTCTCATGTCTCTATTTGTTTTACGTGGGTGCATTCCTAGTTCTGCTCTTAATACTGTATTACTTGTCGTACTGGAGCATCCTAGCATCATCTTTTTAGCTGCTGTCATCTGCAATGTTCCAATTGTATTACGAACTTCGCATTCCCTTCCTATACTCGTACCGGAAAGGGGGCGGAGGTAGCCTTATACTGCGGCGAAAAAAAACGAAATAAAGTCCAAGTAGTCTACCGCCAGTTGTAGGGTGAGGAGAGGGGCAAGCGGCATAGGGGGCAGAGAGGCAGAGAAGGGGGGGGGGGGAGGTAGGGAATTAGTGAGGGGAGGGGGGGGGCTAGGGAGGGAGTGAGGGAGGCGGGGAAGGAGGGAGGGGGGGGGGGCGGTTACTCATTTCATGGATAGCCGTAGTCTTTAGACCACTGACCCTCGCATCCCTACACAACGCCGGGACGAAGCACGTCGGGGTTTCACCGACCAGGTAGACATCGCGTGCACCAAGCGCGAAGCGCCATGAGGTTTTCGGCGAGTCGCATGAAGGGTGAGCTCCATCCTATTAAGGACCACTTGTGGCGCAGACTTCCGTACCTTGTGCGCACTTTCTTGCATATCGGATGACAGGTTCAAATTAACTTACTTGTTTGTTTTTGGTGTGGGGGGGGGGGGGGGGGGGGGGGCACGCTCCAATGAGCATGATGAAAAGAAAACCACGAGCCAACCTGCAGAGCAGCAGCAGCGGCAGCAGCAGCAGCAGCAGCAGCAGCAGCAGCAGCAACAGCAACAGCAACAGCAACAGCAGCAGCAACGACAACGACAACGACAACGACAACGACAACGACAAGGACAAGGACAAGAACAACAAGAACAACAAGGACAACAAGGACAACAAGGACAACAAGGACAACAAGGACAACAAGGACAACAACAACAACAACAACAACAACAACAACAACAACAACAACAACAACAACAACAACAACAACAACAACAACAACCATCACCAACACCGCTATCTTGCCTCGGTCCTCCATGTCGGCCACTTCTCGCGCGTGTCGCCTGCTTCTGGCAGCATCGCCCACCCGCTGTGCTACCACCGCTCCCACGGCATGCACGCCCGCCGACCCGGTAAGAAAGGCGAACCCCTGAAGGTCTCAAATTGAGGTCGCAAAAGGAGGTCACAAAATGGGGTTGCGAAACAAAGTCGCAAAATGAAGTCACAGCATGAGGTTGCAAAGTGAGGTCGCGAAATGAGGCCACAAAAAGAAATCGCAAAAATGGGGTCAGAAAAATATATCACAAAATGTGAGCCGTCGCTAGCTCCAACGGGTTCGCGTAACCCTCTATTTTGATCTACTCTAGTCTATTCTACTCAACTCTTCTCGAACTACTCTACCCTACCCTACCCTACTCTACTCTACTCGGCCCTAATCTAGTTACTGCCTTCGCCAAAAGCGGTAACTCGCCTGTTTTTCCGCTCCCCGTATGACCACCTGCCCCTATATAGACGCCTGTGCCACATCCAGTAGGCTGCCGCTAGCTTCAACGGGTTCGCACAACCACCAACTGTGGCATACCTTACCTTGCCCTTCTCTATTGTACTCTACCCTACTCTATTCGACTCTACTCAATTCTACTATATCTGTTCTACCCTACCACGTACTCTACCCTACCGTAACCTACTCCACCCCACCCTATCCTACCCTACTCCGCAAGCTACTTGCCTGGCTCGCCTCTACTATTTTCGCTGCGTGCCTCTCTACATACGCCTGCGCCGCATCCAAGCAGGCAGCCGCTAGCTCCAAAGCTCCAATGGGTGGGCGTAACCCGCCAGCAGTGGCATACCTTACGCCAACCCGGTCTACCCTACTCCACCCCACTCTACTCTACTCTACTAAATTACACTCTTATCTACTCTACCACCCTACTCTACTCTACCCGACCTTACCCCACCCCACCCTACCCTACCCAACACTACCCTACCGTACCCTACCCTGCCCTATTCTGCAAGCTGCTTGCCTGGCTCGTCACCACCCTTTTCACCGCCTGCCACTCGAAAGACGCCTTCGCCGCATCCAAGTAGCCAGCCGTTAGCTCCAATGGGTGCGCGTAACCTGCCTGCGCATACGTTACGTTACCCCACACTACCCTACTCTACTCTATCCAACCCAACCCTACTAAATTATGCTTGATCTACTTACCACCCTACTCTACTTTGCCCTTCCTTACCCCACCACACCCTACCCTACCTACCCTACCCTACCCTACCCTACCCTACCCTACCCTACCCTACCCTACCCCACCCCACCCCACCCCACCCTACCCTACCCTACCCTACCCTACCCTACCCTACCCTGCCCTACCCTGCTCTGCAAGCTGCTCGCCTGGCTCGCCGCTCCTCTTCTCGCCGCCTGTTTCTCTAAAGGCGCCTGCGCCGCATGCAAGTAGGAAGCCGCTAGCTCTAATGGGTGCGCGTAACCTACCAGCTGTGGCATACCTTACGTTACCCCACTCTGCCCTACCGTATATGACAGTGCATAACACCCCCCCGGGATGAAATGCTGAGCCGGTTTTCTCCGAAACCAGCTCGGTACGAATAACAACGGTGGTGGCTTTGGGAGGATGTCGTCTAGATCTCTTCATAGACGTGTCGCTCGGGGTTTAGACTCTACCAGTCGTCGAGAAATCGGCATACGAAACTCGTCCGAGGGGGTGTGCTATACACCGTCACATACGGTACTCTACTCAACACAACAACTCAACTCAATTCTACTCGGTCTATTTATACCATCCTACCCTACCCTACCCTACCCTGTCCTCTTCTGCAAGTTACTCGCCTGGCTCGTCCCTCCCCTTTTGGCCGCCTGCCTCTCCACAGACGCCTGCGCCGCATCCAAGTAGGCAGCTGCCAACTCCAATGGGTTCGCGTAACCCGCAAGCTGTGGCATCAAATCACGAAACGCGCAAATCGCGCGAGTGGGGAAGATAGGGGGAGGGGGGGGAGGAAGAGGTATTGAGCGCGAGTATGCCACCCAAAACACTACCACAGGCATATCTATGACAACGAAATACCTGGCAGACAGATGCCCCACGCGATGTCCACGACGCCAATACGATATTTGCAACACGCGATATCCGCAGCAGACGTCGACATTACTACTACCGCTTTACGGAAGGATATTCTAATTAAATATCGGAACGACATCTACGCTATATTGTCAGAGGGACCAACTTACCAGGTACAATATGATGTTTTACCTAGCTCAAAATTCCCCACCTAAAGAATAAGTACCAACACTTACCATTATAGTGGCAAAAAATAGGACACCTCCCAAAAAAAACTCACCCATATACGTAGTATATTACGAGTACCAACAACGCAGCTTGCAAAGATGAGTATTGACCTGAAATTCGTCGAACTCACGGTTGACGTCCTTGAAAATTATTTATAAAATAATATATATCCTTTGGGGATGCAGGTATGACTTGATAGTAGTACGGCGACCTGAAAAAAAGCGACAAGCGCGTTTGATCAACCTTCTACAAGAAAGAGCGTGCACCAATAACAGCATCGTCATGCCGCGCGCGTGTCGCTCATCTTCTTACGTTGCACTTCGGGCACGTCCCCTATCCCCTATCCAGTCCAGCAGAAAGGGCTGCTGTTTGTCCCCTATCCCCTACCCAGTCCAGCAGAAAGGGCTGCTATGTGTCTCCTATCCCCTACCCAGTTCAGCAGAAAGGGCTGCTATGTGTCCCCTATTCCCTGCCCAGTCCAGCAGGAACGGCTGCTATGCGTCCCCTATCCCCTACCCAGTCCAGCAGAAAGGGCAGCTATGTGTCCCCTATCCCCTACCCAGTCCAGCAGAAAAGGCTGCCAAGCGTTACCGACGCTGTAATCGTCATGCTTGTTTTGTAAAACTACTATAAATACGTCAGCTGCGGGTTCGATAAATTTAGGGCCGATACCCATATTTGCAAGCTGCGTGATACGCCGTCCACTCGTTCCTACAGGTGTTATCCTCTGAATATACAAGACTCTTTGGGATGTTGCCAGGATGAACATCAGCAACAAAATGTTACCAATAATGATAATGGTAGTTAATTCAGCATTGTTCCCCTCTGAAATGCCAAACGGGTTTAACGCCTTTACAATTGTACACCCGTTTTTGGGGACAAACCACTTGGAACTAGCACAGGATGGAGTCATGGGGGTCTAGGGATCAAGACAAATAACCTGCCCAAGAGTGTTCTCCGTTCCTCCATGGCCCATGGCCGTCTACAGCAGAGCTTCTCCGTCCGTCCATCGGAAGGCCAACTATACTAACTGTAATGCATAGCCAAGCAATAACCGGTCGTCGACTTGCTATTAGTATATAGTCAGCCAACTCACAGGCCTGGTATTCATAGTTGCAGCGATATAAATGTGTGACAAACCACCACGTGCTGACCTCTTGTTCTTCCGCGATACAAAACACGCTGCAAGTCTCAACCTCAACAGTCAGACGAAAAAACGCGGACCTCCGCCAATTACCGCAAGGAACTATTGATCCTACTCAAGGGAACTGCTGTGGATACTATAATACTCAACGGTGTTTCTAACGACACATTGCAAACGGCAAGACAAAAAAGTCAAATTGGAAAAAAAAAATGGCCTTTTTTTCCTTTTCAAGTCTCAAAACAGCAAGTCCAAATGGCAAGTAGCAAGTAAACGTTTCCATAAACTTGCCCAACAGGTACGAAGGACCACTGAAATATCCAACCAAATATTTTGGCCAAAATTCGCTATTTTGAATGCAAATATAAATAAACTTGCCACATTGGAAAAAACTTGCCCGATATGTTTCGTTAAAAAGGGTCCTTATTGTCCTATCTAACTCACTAGTAACTAGTCGGTGACGTATTATTAGTATACGGTAGCTAGCCAAGTAACAGTCCTATGATAGTATTGCTATTTTTGTATTGCCATTTGTGACGGTGTGAAGATAGAAATATGGACAGTAGCCAAAAACGGGTACACCACCGTGGCGTTCGTATGGGGGGAATCAATGCATGGGGATACCTAGCGCACTTGTAAATAGGCGGTGACTTATATCAGTCAGAGTATACGTTAGCTAGCCACGTCACAGCCCTAGTATTGCTATTTGTAACGGTGAGAAGATAGAAATACGAGCAATAACCAAAAACGGGTACACCGCCGTGGCGTTCGTATCTAGGGGGAATTAATGCATGGGCTCTGCTTGGCCTATAATATAGACGAAGTTCTCTGATTGGCTTACACAAAACCAAAAACGGCTGAAAGCCAAGCATACTAATCATTAAAATGTATACCGGGTCGTTATCACTCAAAAACGGGTACGATTTGTTTTTGGCCAATCGTGTGGCTCGTGGGGTGCGTTATTGACTTGATTTTAGAGTGTGCCTTTCTTGGTAGAAAAAGGAACGGGTGTACCCTTTCTTGGTTATTGGCCTAAAAATACTATACCTGGCCCGTGCGACCCGCCGGGCCGAAGCCTATCCCTCTGGAATGAAGCAATAGGAATAGGAGGCAATAGCCGGCCGTCCCTGCCTCCCCAGGTGCAGTGCAGTACCGTGTTGCGTAGACAAGGAGGGAAGGAGAAGGGGGAGGAGGTGGAAGGGGGCGCAGGGGGGGGCGGAGGGCGGGGGTAGGGGGGGGGGGGGGAGGGAGGGAGGGAGGAAGGGAGAGGTAAGAGATAAGGAGTGAGAGAAGTAGAGAGAGGCACAAAGATAGAGAGACGGTTACGAGTAGAAATAAAAACACACGCCGACGTACACAAGAACAACGTGCATGCATACTTCTAAGTACCAGGTACATGGATAAACGCAGAGGGACAAAAGAGAGAGGCGAGCGGAGATACCTCCTAGTGTGGATTAGATGTAAATTTCATACTGCTGTGGTTCCCCCAATCGTTCACGTTGTGGTATCACCAATAGGTTCGCAACTCCAACCTGCGGCGACATGCATCCCTGATAACGCCAGGGAGTCGATTCGTACGCTACGTCACAGCCCTGTAGCCTGTACGTTTGCCTTCGCCAGTACATTCCCTAAAATGCATCATGCCTGGTAGTTGTTGCCTGTTATCCGATACCAGGCAAATCGTAAACGAACTTGTGCGTTCATGCAGCAGGTGCGACAAACTTTGCTTTATGACAGCAGTCTGTGCCTGTCCAATATTCACATGTGTATATAGCAGTTGAATTCCAGGTATATTGGTTTATAATCAATTAATGTGGTCATGCCGCAGGTACGACAGACTTGAGCTTATGGTATGCTCGCATATATAGCTCCAAAACATTTGCCTGTACATCCACACCCTCTCCCCGAATCCCCACAATAAGTAATTCCGTGGCACTTCATTAACTACTGCTGTAATTCGCCTCGCCCTGTTAATATGGTATAATAGCGGTTGAGTTTTACCATGTAGGCTCATGGGTTCATCCAGCAGGTGTTAAACAACAAACTTCAACTTGGCGCTATGGCGAGAGACAAGAAAAAAAACGCAAAAAACGCAAAAAACGCAAAATAGTCGAGGTCCCGTCGTCTCTCCCAGGAAGAGCTGTTGCTGCTGCTGTTGTTGCCACCGCTACCGCTGCAATGAGTCTAGTTTACACGGGGTAAGCACATGCTCCAAATACATCAGCAGGTCATCAGCAGTGAAATCGGCCAACCGGATTCTCGACGCTCAGCGTTCATCGGCAATAACTCGTAAGCACAGATCTTCCGGAGGTCGGGCTTTTCACTGTGTGTTCTTCACGTTGAACTGTTCCATCTCCATCCAGCGCAAGCAGTCAGTGCCCGTGCCGATGCTTCATTGAGAGAAACTCTGGGGCCACAAACTACAATACAGAGAAACACATTGCAACTACAGCGTGGCAATTTGGCCAGATGCAACGACAACCGCGATGAGGCAACAAGTAGGCGAACTATGCGGACTCTTTGACTTCCGCTTGCTTACGTCAAACACATTTCTCGACGTCGAATTTTTTAATACGACCCGAATGATACAGATAACAGCAGTGGCGGGTACAAAACAAGAGAGCTTGATTCAAGACAAACACCGATTCAAGAGAGGTCAAATGGGATGGCACGGACCACGACATATTGCAAGGTACACCACACCCATTCCGATTGGAGACACGTACCGGTTCAAGAGAGGGAGACAATATCCTTTGAACGGTGAGAAAGAAGCACCCATTTACCGACCGATCGACCGACGGGCCGACCAACGACGTTCAAGAAAGCAACATCTTAACGCCTTTGCAGCTGGGAACCCGTTCTTGATACAAAATGACATGGAATTGGAATAGGGATGGGTTTTACGGTTCTAAACGGGTTAAGCTGTTTTTCAGCTTCAGCCTATCGGCAATGACGGCAGTAAAGAGCCTATTTCTTTTTTCTTGCCGTCATAACACTTATGGGCTTCAGCCACTCGCTCGCAAGAAAAACGCTGCCAGAAAAACGCCGAATATATTATGCAACTCCTCGTGCTAAAGACGGCGCCTATTTACAACCTATGGACTGCAGAACTAAAGTACAGTCCACACCGCATTTTTGTATTTTTGTGTGCTCAAGGTTGAAATGGTTGAAACGGGGTGCTCAATAGACCACACCTCCGTTTTTATTGGTCAACATCTCTACCCTCATCCCGCCCGAACCGGATCCCATTTGGCACCCTGCTCCCTCTCAGTAAGTGCAGAAATTCAGGGTTGGGGTTAGGGTTAGGGTTAGGGTTGGAGTTAGAGAAATAGCGTATGGACTGCAGTCCATGGATTAATTAGTCGCTCCCCGTGTTAAAAGCTATATCAAGTTTACGGCTGCTCTCAACGGTAAGAAACAGGAGTTAACAGACCGGCAGACCGACTGATTCACCAACCGACCGTCCGTCCGTCCGACCGACCGACCGACCGACCGACTGACCAATAACGTTCAAGAAAGAAGATTTTTCAGATTTTCAGCTTCAGCCTATTGGCACTGAGATATATATACAATATATTTCTTACTGTCATATCCCACAGACTTTACCAACGTTCTCGCAAGAAAGCACCGTCAGAAAACGCCGAAGGTGTCATGCAACTCTCCGCGTTAAGCTATCCCAAGTATGCGCCTGCCCCGAACGGTAATAATGCTGAACACAGGATGCAACTCCTCACGTTAAACGCCATAAGCCACTGCCCTGACGGTAAGAAAAACAAAGGCGCTGGCCAACCGACCGACCGATCGACCGACCGATGCCGTTCAAAAAACAAAGCTTGTTAGCTTTTCAGCCGCTCGCCCGCAAGACAAGTACCGTCATGAAAACGGCGCCGAAGGTAGCATGCAACTCCCAGCGTTAAAAGTTATAAGCGCCACTGAACGAGAAGAAACAGCCGCTGACCGGCAGACCAACCGACCGACCGCTGACATATCGACCGACCGACCATTGACGCTCTAGAAAGAAGACCTATCAGCTTGTCAGCCTCTCAGCTGTTCAGCTTCAGCCGTTCGCTCGCAATAACAACATTATCAGAGAACGCCGAAGGCATGCAACTCCCCGAGGTACAAGGCGGTTGAGCCAAACCCAAAACTACACCAATAAATGCTAACGTTGAGCGTGGTATACGTAGAACACCTGGATTTTGTGGAGCGGCAGTAAACCATACCGGTAATACAGAGTAGGTACAATCGCAATTGGTTAGGGGACAATAGGCGGATAATAAGCATAGCTTCTACGAAGATTTTTCCTCCCGCCCACCGGGGTTCAGGGATAAGCGAGGCGATAGCATGAAATTGGTGATGAAATTGGTGGAGGAATCTTGGAATTGAATATGAGCAAAGCGCCAACATTCAACAATAATTCAAACCACAGGGATATCGGCCCAGTAGCGGCTTGAGCAAGCGCGCCTGCGGTTTCCCCAGGATTGTGCTGTTTGTGTTGTACTTTGTTCGCCCGGGTTTACTTGAGTGTTCTTCAACGTGCTTGCTTTCAGTTGAATTAGCTGGAATGGGCTTTTACTTGGCTTGTTTTTCACACCTCGGAAGGCTCACGAGCTAGCTCGTCTATCGTTGATAGCTCGCGCCTATAAAACATATGCAGGTGAGCAATCTCCTATAGCTCACGCCAGGGAAAACACGTGTAGCTCATGCAGCTCCCTATAGCTCATCCCGGTGAAACATATAGCTCACCCTGGGCCAATAGGTATAACTATCCTGTTCACGCACCACCTCCTGTTCCTGCAACCATTTTCAGGTCAAGCCCATGCATCATGAATAGCTCACACCTTCAAAACAGGTGCAGATGAGCTAGGTCTTACAGTTCACCTGGGGGGGAACTCATACTGCAGTTCCATTAGCTCACCCTGGGCAAATGCTTCGAAATATGTGCATATGAGCAGTCTTCTGTAACTCAAGGTTTAGACAAGTACAGATGAGCTACGACGTCCTAACTGGTATAGCCTACAGGTGAGCTACCCTCGAAGGAGCTAGCTCGAGCTACGGTGAGCGGATCTGTATGGGGTGTGCTTGTTTTTGTTTGTCATTGCTTGTTCTTGCTGCTTGTCTTTACTTTTTGTTTTTTCGCCTTGCCTTGCCTTGCTTTGCTTTGCTTGGTCGCTTTGCTTTGCGTGCTCCATTTTTGCGGCTTGGTGTGATTACTTCGCCTCCCATCATTGCTCTGTTTGGCTTTGTTTCCCTTGTTTAGCTTGAATGCTGCCCGAATCTAATCGAATTTGCTCGAATTTGTTTCAATCTGCTTTGGATATCTGCATGAATTTGCTCGCTATGCTTGAATTTGCATGCGTTGCTTCGCCTTGCTTGCTCTATTTACTTCGATCTTTGCCATTTTCTGTGCTTCCTTCGCTTTATCTGCATGCTTTGCTTGAAGTTGTTTGCTTTGCTCGCATCTGCTTGCATTTGGATTTGCTTTGCAGTGCCGGCTTCCTCTGCTTGCTTGCTTCGCTTTCTTTAGCTTGGCTTTGCTTTGTTTTGCTTTTATTCGCGTTGCTTTGCTTTGATCTGTTTTGCTTTGCTTTGTTTTCCATTGCTTCGCTTTGATTCGCTTTGTTTTCGCTTTGCTTCGCTCTTTGATCGCTCGCTCGCTTCGTTTTGCTTTGCTTGCTTGCCTGCTTGGATTGTTTGCCTAAATTCAGGAATTTGCTCGAATTTGCTCGAATTTTTTCAATTTTGCTCGAATTTGCTTGAAAGTGCTCGAATTTGCTCGAATTTACTTGCTTTGCTTTGCTGTGCTTTGCTTTGCTGTGCTTTGCTGTGCTTTGCTGTGCTTTGGTTTATTCGCTTTGATTTGCTTGGTTTTGCTTTACGAGCACTCGCTTTGCTTTGCTTGCGTGCTAAGAACGACAGCGTACAGCACCAGTGTGGAGCGGAGTTTTTCAGTACCGCTGCTGTGTTCCAGAAAGGAAAAAAGGAGGTGGAAAAAAACCCTTGCGTGCTAAGAACGACAGCGTACAGCACCAGTGTGGAGCGGAGTTTTTCAGTACCGCTGCTGTGTTCCAGAAAGGAAAAAAGGAGGTGGAAAAAAACCCGATCCAATCCGTTTCACTCATGCACCACAAAAAAGCACAATTACCTTTGTTCTCAAAACAGAGTACACGCAGGGTGTTGGGGGGCAAAATCGAAGTACTTGGAATCAGTGAGCGATACCATTTGCAAGGGTAATTCCGGTACGCTACGTACGTACCGGTCACAGAGGTGAGCTACTTGTATTTTCCTGCCATGAGTATTTTCAAACAATTCTGCTGAAAGTTTTGGTTCAGGTTGCTCATGCAAACATCACTCCGCTGCCTGTGTTGAATATTGCATCTCTCTCCCAAGGCAGAGCCGAGCCGAGCCGAGTCAAACCAGCGCACCTGTGTAGACGGAAAAGTCCCGTGATTTTGCCGCGTCCGAGGGAGGGGTCTCCCTGAGGATCCTCTGCAGGGACAGCCTCAGCGCAGAGTGCAGCACGGCATCTTCCACCCCGCTTGCCTTTCGGCCTTTGCTCCCTTTCCTCTCCTTTTTCGGACCTATAGAAAAGTCTCGTATCTCGTTCTCTATATGCCTTGCCGTCATATTTGAAGTGGAGTCTCCCTAATAACAAGCAGGCAGCACCGATAGAGCGGTATTTGCTGAGGTAGGGGATGGGGGGGGGCAGCTTCTCAATGTGGCGGGAGAGGGGGGTGTGAGTAACGTTCTCTCCGCGTTATGTGCTGCTGCTGTTGCTGCAGCTGCTGCTGCTCTCCCGATCTTGTTTTTATATGCTTGTCTTGTATATTGTAATACCACCTCTGGTATTTCGCTTGTTGAACATTTGGAAATGGAGGAATGCATTTGGAAAGTTGGTTGGGCAATAGTATCCTAGGCCCCGTGCGGGGGCATCGGTGATATCACTATGCAGCAGCTTCTTCGGCCAAGCAGGGCATATTTTCGGGTTGCTTACCACACTGCGAGCTGTGCTGCCTCTCAGTGTCGTGTGCGGGCTGTGCTGCTGGCTGAACGATGATATCTGCAAGCGCCGCCCCCCGGAAATATCGGAACAAACATCCTTCCAAACAACTGAAAACCTCCATTTTGAATTGATTGCCTCGCTCTACTCGCTTCGGCTCTTCCCTCTTTCCCCTCTCCAAAGCTGTCACTGCTGTCACATGCACCTATGTGGAGAGCACCGATGCTTCCGTTATCATACGCGTGGCTCCTTTGGTTCGCTTCTATGGTTTTAATCGAGGCCTCCCCTGGCGACCGGGATGTGTTGTACACCAGCTGCCTAGACAGGTGAGCGGTGTGATTCTTCACACTGCATTCTTTTGGGTCGTTTGAGTATTTTGAAGCACCTCCGCCATGTATGTTCTTCCCTAGCGCGTGCTTGTGTTGCGCTGTACCCGGCAAGTACTATCACGATAGGAGACTTGGCCAGACCCCCCCTTCTGTAACAACGCGCTTGCTGTGTAAGCGTGTGCTCCTAGCTCGCTCGCTCGCACGAGCATACTAGAGAGAATGTTCTCCAACTTGCTGGCCATGATTTTGCTTCCTTTCGAGCTCGCAGGTGGTTTGCTGCGTGTCAGGATGGGCCCAAATTTAAGGATCGTTTATGTATTAATATTCATATTAAAACGTAATTTATATTTCTGTCCAATGTAGCATGTACCAGGTAATTGTACGGTACTCTGTGCTCTTCGCCTACCGATGTAGCACGTACTCGTACCGCACACCTTCACCCATCATCATATCTTCTGCTCCTCGAGCATGCGAAAACGAGAACAAAGAACCAATTGCAAATAAACAATGAGCGTGCACTCCTAGCTCGCTCGCTTGCACCAGCGTATGTGGAGAGGACGTTCTCCAACCTGTCGGTCGTTGTGTTTGCTACCTGATACGTACCTCTGATACCTCTGCACATGCTCGCTCGTACGAGTGCATGCCACACACATGCCACCGACATCGACGCTCTCCCCTGCTCCCCGAGCATGCGAAACGAGGCAAAGCAAGGAGCTGTGCGCGAATGCCAGATTTTCATGGATGGGTCCTTCCTTACCTGGCGCACGCGGGTAACCGTCCGCGGCGGGTCGTCCCCGCTGCAGTCGGGTACATGCATTCTGCTGGACATACACTTTCTTGGACGTTTGCGGGCTTTTTCCGATCGCTGTCTCCATCTATTTGTTGGATCGCCAACGAACACCAACACGACCCCGCAATGGCGGGGACAGCGACAAATACAGCATACAGTACGGTACGCTATAGCTATTATGCTGCTGCAGGATGGGCCTTTCCACGTGTCCATCTGCTAATACGGCACGCTGCCATGTTGGCTCTTGTCTCTCCTACCGTACGGGTATGCATGTACGTACGTCGCTGCCAGTGTGGTGACATACTCGTACCGGGTCGAGCAGCGTCGAGGTACAAAAACCTTCAGTTTGGTTGAATTTACGTGCGCGGTTGGTGTTAAGCTTCTGTCACAACAACACGGACGGAGCTCTCCGATTTTGCGAGTATTCTGTTTTTTATATTGCCTGTAACGGCGTAACCGCAATCGGTCGATGGACGGCGCGAGCGAATTAGGCTGCCTGGGATAAAAACGTTTAATATTAATAGTGGCACATCGTAGTATAGTAGTATGTTATGATGTGCGGCATATCTGGTACAACGTGGTACGTGCATCACGCGAAATACTGCATCCTCCCCCGCCACCCTTGCCTCGCCTCTGTCGTTCCCATCACCATCATTCTTCGTTATTTTGTCCTTAATCATTAACCTGGGCGCCTTCTTCCCCCCCGCCCCCCCTCATCTCCGCTACCACCGGTTCCCCCTACCCAACCCCCTCCCACGTCCTCCTCCCCTCACCCCTACCCCCCCCCCCCCCTCCCCCCTCCCGCTTCCCCCTCCCCCTTCCCGTCCTGCTCTCCCCACTCCGTTCCCCTCCGCACTCCTCCTCTCCCTCCCCCTCCCCGTTCTCGCTCCCCTCCCCGTCCTCCCCTCCAATGCCCCTCCCGGTCCTCCTCCCCTCCTTCTCCCTCATGCTCCCTCATCCCCCCCCTCCTCCCCCTCCTCATTTCTCGTCCCTCCTCCCCTCTTCCCCACCCCTCGTCTCCCATCCCCGCCCCCCTCTCTCGTCAACCCCCCCCTCCCCCCTCCCCATTTCAACACCGCCCCTCCCCTCCCTCCCTCCCTTTCTCCTCCCCACCGCTCCATCCCCACCGCTCCCCACCTCCCGCCCACCCCTCCTCCCCACTCCCCCCCACCCCCCACCCCTTCCCCCCCTCTCCCATGCCCATCCCCCCCAACCAAAGGTGCGTGGACAAGCTGTGCGGGATACAATACTTCCGAGAGGAGTCCATCTTGCCACTGACGCTGCAGCGCTACCAGCAGCAGCAGGAGCTGCAAGAGCAGCTTGATGAGCACCTCTTCCAGCTGCAGCAGCAGCGGCAGCAGTGGCAGCAGCAGCAGCAGGAGCGGCAGCGGCAGGAGCAGCAGCAGCAGGAGCAGCGGCGGCTGCTGAAGCAGGAGCAGGAAGGGGAGGGAGGCGAGGTGGATTCCGAGACACGTAAGATGGAAGGTGCTCCCACCGATATCAACAACAACAACAACAACAACAACAACAATATCGACAACAACATCGGCGATAACGTTCAGCGACAGCGGCAGCGGCGGCGGCGACTGACTAAGGAGGCCGACGTACCAGGGGGGCAGAGGGCAGAACCAGCATTACCATACGCCGGTAATGGCGATGGCTCCTTCGCGGCGAAGTCTGGAGGAGGGGAGGGAAGGGGGGGGAGCGTTGTTGACAGATACGCCCACTCCCCCCCCTGGCACCTCCGGGCGATGGGCTGGGACTGCGTGTCGGAGTGCGGCTACCAGTGCATGACGATGCACGTGGAGTTGAGGATAAGGGCAGGGGAGCCCGTGCAGCAATACCACGGGAAATGGCCGTTCAGGTGTGATGCGTAGTCGGCCCGACCGAGATTTTTGCGTGAAATTACTCCGAGGTACCCGAAAAAATACATTGTGTAAAACTACTTAAATACAAGTTCTCCCTTCGGAGGTGGAAATATATAAGGAGGCAGAAATATTACGAAGGCAGAATAAAAAGTGGGCGTAGAACCCAAGAACTACTAGGTCTAAACATGAACAAACGCAGCAGCAGGGAACGGCAAAGTAGAAAGTAAGGAAAAAAATCAGAGAGGCGAGCAGACCAAAAGAGGGCGACGCAAAATAAGAGAGCGAAATAACATGTATGTATATACGACGCAAATTATTAGTAGTAGCATAACAATACAGAGAGAGGCAGTAGCAGCAGCAACTGAGTAGGAGCAACAGACCAATACCAAAATGAAGAGAGCAGTTAGTTACTGTAGTAAGTGGACGGTTATTTATTACTGCTGTACAAACACGAGTAGTTTTAGTATGCATTAATAGGTAGTTTTGGGCTCCTACGCCAATATTTTATTGCAGTTGTTACCTGTGCCGCGCTTGAGGCAAAATCCCAAAAAAAACTGTTATAATCAAAGTTGTATTTGTATAAGAAAAAGTAGACAGGAACATACATGTAATAAGGAAAGGTGAAGCGAGGGCAGACGGCTCAAGACTGACGAAGAATAATCTAGAAATATCGTGGAAGTAGCGCAGTTAGTATGAGGGAAAACAGTAGAACAGCGAAACAAAAAACGTTCCCTTCGGAGGGGAGTACGTACGATTAGAAAAAAAAAAAAAAGTAGGCCATAGAATAAACTCTCGTACAATAGGTGCAGGTAAGAATACGTCCGAATCCACTTGCGCACGAAGAAGGTATCAAAATCAATATTAAGGTGTAGAAGAGGGTGGCGCAAGAATAAAGGGTAAAACAACGCGTACTACCGCTTTTTTGTACGTGCACTTTGCTTGTTTTCGTAGCGAGAAGAGTGTTCCATCGTCCCGACCCTAGTTTCGGCCTTAGCGCATGCCTTCAAATGGCGGAGAAAGAAACGCGAAGAATAACGAAACACATATTGAAAATATTGTAAAAATATAAATACACTCCAGCTGTGAGATCGAAGATTTGGTCGAAACTCATCTTTGCAAGCTTTGTGTGATACTCCGATCGCGCGCATTACGGGTTGTGTGTCCTCATTAAGGATATACGTCGGCGACTCCCCTTGCAACTACAGTGTAGCTATCAGGGTCAACAGGGTGATGCTTGTCAGTCTGTGCGCGGAAACTATAAAACCCGTTTTTGAGGGGGACAAAATCTGACAGCTGTGGAAGGAAATGCATCAGTTTATCAAGTGAATCCTGTAAGTCGAATAATCGGTGAGGGGAGGGCGGAGTTTTGAAGGACGTGGGGGCCTGGGTTTGATCAAGAGGGAGCGGGGGGGGGGGGGGGGGGGGGGGGGGGACAGCTCAATCTGTGCGTGGAAACTATGAGTCCTTCAAGGGGATAAATCTGACGGTTTTGGAAAGAAGGCATCACTTTGTCATGGGGGGGGGGCGGGACGGACGGGGCAGCTCAATCTGTGCGTGGAAACTATAAATGCTTTGAGGGGATAAATCTGACGGTTTCGGAAAGAATGCACCAGTTTATCATGTATATCCTGTGAGTGGTACAACCGGTGAGGAGAGGGCGGAGCGTTCGAGGGGGTGGGGGGGGAGGGAGGAGCGGTGGGGGGGGGGGGGGCGAAAGGGGTTTTTAAACAACATCTTTAGGTCGCATATATGTCACAATCTATCATCAGCAGGAGCAAGCAGCAGCAAACAATCCTAGTGCGTTTTTTGGAAGAACCAGCACAGATCGGGGAGAAACCGGTATACTGAAATCAAGTAAAAAACAGACCTACAATAATGTTTTCAGTTGTACGTACCAAGTACGAATTAATATTATCATGCTTAACCATATGTAGCCCCAACTGCTTGTTAGGTGTTAATACTGTGCAGCTGTTGTAGTCGTGGGGGACTCCCAATAGTGCCGGCTGAACAGTGCCGCTGATCTCTATAATGCCGGCGACAGTTGCAGGACTGGAACTCTTCATATAGACTATGCACCAATGTATGGCAGCCCTACTTTAAGTGGTGGTGGTGTCTCGAAGAGTGCCGGTATATCAGGCTGGCACATACCGCAAAACACACACATGTGCATCGCAATAAAAAAGCGTCTTCTGTCAGTTACAGGCACACCATGCAGCATCAGCGGCAGCACACAGGCAGAGTAGATCAGAGAGCAGGAGGACCTTCCCCACCTCCCCCATGCTCTTCTTATATTTTTCTGTTATGACGCTGTCTTGCGCTGTGCTAGAGATGTTGTTCATTTTTTCGCGTGAAGGCATCTGTACCACAGATATACGCGTTTCGCTGATGTTCATTGCTGGCGAAGAACGGGCTATTATAGCGCCGGTTGAATAGTGTCATTGCTCTGTATAGTGCCGGTAGAATCACTTGGCACGACTGGCACCCTCTGTATGTAGGTAGCTATGAATGGCAAATATAATCCAATAGTGCCGATGTCCTAAAACGCGCTGGCACATATACTGGCACTTTGTAATGCTGTCGTGCGTTGAACGAAAAACCCACGCATACGCACGCAAGAGCACCGGCATTTTTTGGCAGCCCCATGTATATACATAATAAGCACCACACGAGACCACATCATCAGCGCATCAGATAGACAACAGTAGAGTTGCACACACAGAACAGCAACAATTGCGGCGGTACTACGACCAACAGCAGCGTTTGAGGGAGCAGCCCGCTTGCCCCTCGCTGCGTTAGCCTTTGAACGTTTGGTGTTGGTGTTGATGTTGCATTCGGTGCTCATGACTTCAGGCAGAGTTGTTGGTGGTTCCTGAAGAGGCTGGTGTTGCTTTCGTGGCGTTGTGGCGGTGCTACGTCTGCGGGAGGTAGAAGCGGGACATTTTGGCCTGCATGCCGCAGCAAAAATGAAAGAAGCTCGCAGTCGGGCCAAAAAATTAGAAGCTAGTCGCTAGTCGGGGCAAGAAGCCTGTTGAAGCGACAACGGCAAGAAATGAAAAAATCTAGTCGGGCCAAAAGGACCTGTGAAAGTGAGCCCGCCTGGGCTGCTCGTGTCGGCCACCCTAGACGAATTTATATATAGTAATATACCCGACTACCCAGTAAGGGCGGGGTATGTCCCTACCTCACCCCACCACGACCCCCACTTCCACCCCCACCCCCTTCCCATCCCCGCCCCCTACCCCCACTCCGCACTCCCAACCCCACTCACTCACCCCCCCTCCCTCACCGACTCCCTACCCCTACTTCTACCCCCACTCACACTCACACTCAATCTCACGCTCCCTACCCCATCCACTCCCAACCCAACCCACTCCCAACCCCACTCATTCCCACCTCCACCCCCACCCCCTCTCACCGTTATCGCTACTCCACCCCTACCCCCCCACACACACCAGTCCCCCCCCCCCCACCATCTCCGACCCCCCATCCCAGCCCCAACCCCAACCTCAACCTATCCCAAAATTCAACCCCAATCCCAACCCTAACCCTAACCCACAACCTTACCCCCACCCCCACCCCCCACCCCGCCCCCCCCGTGGCGTGTTTTTGTCCGGATAATGCAGACGAGTGTGGGGCATTCAGGAGCTGTTCGCCTCGCTCTTCTCTGCCGGAAACGGTCTTCCTCATTTGTATCACGTCGTATTTTCTGCAGGTAAAAAGTAGAAAGCCGCTGTAAAGATTAACAGTGTACGTGGTATGGTGTATTGTGCGTGATACGGTGTGGTGGGGAGGAGGGGGGGGGCGGTGATTGAGACGGTGATGGTTATGGTACCGGTGGTAGTGGTGATGGCGTTATCATGAGGATTGTATGATGATGATGAACATGATGGCGATGGGGACGGGGGGGATGCTGGGTATGGTGGATGGTGATGATAATAATCGCGATCATGATCATGGGGATGGCTGATTGTTCTCACAGCTGTAGTGCCTCCTTTTTCGCGAGCTGTGTATTGATCGTTTTGGTGATATTGATTAATTTGACGACTGCGATAGCGACGATCATGATGACGGTGATGGCGATCTGTTGTTGTTGTTGCTGTTGCTGTTCTTGTTGTTGTTGTTGTTGTTCTCACATTAACTCGCATAATCAAGTCCGTGGTCACAGGACAGGCTCCAGTCACTCTGGAGCTGAGGAATACCCCAGGGAAGCAAACACAAACCAATTGTGGTACACGCATATATCACAGCTGACACAATGCATGCCTCCACCAGAAACATATAAAAGTGAAATCGGGAGTCAGCCTACGATGTGCCAGGTCCATACTGATGCATACGTCTCACTAATCGCGCCTGGAAAAACCTACTATACCGCTTGCCACCCAAGAAAGACTACCACGTATATATTGCACGTAGTACCATCACTACGCATACGCACGACAGACGCAAGTCAATTGGAAAAAGAAAACAAAGCAAAGAAAAGAAGAGAAGATAAAGGAAAAGAAAAGAAAGAAAAGACACGGAAGCGAAAAAACGAAAAAGGAAAGGAAAGAAAAGAAAAGACAAGAAAAGCAAGAAAAAGACAAGACCAGAAGAGAAAGCAAGGAAAGGAAAAGAGAAAAAGATGTCATGCTAGCAGACCCTAGGAGCTGACTAAAGACGGCATTGGGCTCATCGAGGGTATCAAGTGCATCATCAATGGCACTGGGGAGAGAGAACGCAACATGGCGAAGAAGTCAGGGCGGTCTCACGCTATCTTGTGAAGGCCATTGGAAGGCCCACAAATTTCAAGACGATGATGGCCAGACCCAGATTTCAGCCTCTTGGGCATGACGCCCCCCCTTCCCCCCCCCCTCCCATTCCCCCTCCCCCCCCCCCCCCCTCCCTCTTCCCCCCTCCCTCTCCCCCCCTCCCTCTCCCCCCCTCCCTCTCCCCCCGGCCGCTTAGAGATGACGACGGTGGATGGCGCTGCCACAGCCTTTGCGCGTCGCTCTGCAGCTTTGCGTCTCTCCGTTTCATGCCAATTCCGCATGAACAACTCGGTTCCCTCCTCTACTCGTCGAACCCATCTGCCGGCCTTCTGAGCAGCTTTTCGCCCCCCTTCGAATTTCATTCCAAAGACCGACATATCCTCCTTCAGATGAGCCATCCAGTCCTTCTCTTGCCCCCGTGAGTAGCCCTTACCCCCAACAAGCTCCCCAAACATCACCCTCTGTGGCAGACGCTCCTCCCCCATACGTGCTGCGAATCCCGCAAACAATATCCTCCATTTGCGCACTATCGCCTCTATGCTCTCGGAAGCTGTTTTGGCAAGCGCGTCGGCGTACGATAGGGTGTGGTCGTCGCGCTTCCGTTTCCGCCATCCGAGGCATCGGGGGAGCATGGATTGGTGAACCCGTCGTAGCCTGTCATAGCCAGGCTTGTTCGGGCTCCACGTCATGCAACCGTAAAGCAGTGTCTCGACCACCTCAGCTTTCAGCAACCGCACCTTCAACCGTAAGCGCACACCCAGGCGATAATAGATTTCCATCTTGCTGAAAGCACGCCCAGGCCCTCTGAAGGCGCCGCGTTATTTCAATGCTAAGGTCTCTGTCTGCGGTGATAGCCCCGCCCAAGTACACAAACTCGATTGCTTGTTTGTATACCTGGTCGGCTGCACTGATTGTGAACGACACCTTCCCCCCGCCTTTGGTTTGCAGGCGCATTATAACACCTCCTCACCACCTCCCCCCGCTCCCCCATCTTTGCCCCAACGCCCACCCCCACCCACCTGTCAACCCACCCCCAGAACTGTACAACTCCCAACGAAGTTACATGCGCCTGTCGCTTGCCCTTTATCCTTGGGGTTGTATGAACACCCCATCTTCCCACCCCCAACCCCTCTCCCCCACTCCCAACCCCACCCCCATCCTCGCTCCCTAACCTTCACCCCCACCCCAACCCCAACCCCGACCCCCACCCCCCTGTCAACCTACCTTTAGGACTATACAACCCCCCCGGAAACTACATGCGCTTGTGGCTGTCCCTGTATCCTTGGGTCGGCATGAACACCTGGCTGTGGTCTACGGTGTTCCATGCTAGGGACGTACGTTGGACGGAGGCGGCGGACTACTTCTTTGCCCTTTTGTAGGTCCTTGTTGTTTTTCATTTTTATTTTTTTTAGGGCTCTTCACGGGCCGGGTCACTTCTCGCGGGTCGTGTCGGGTCAGGGTGATCCGACCCGACCTGACGCAACCCGTCAGACTTCAAAACCTTCTAAACCGACCCGAACCGTTCCGTGAGACCTCCTCACGCCACCCGACTCGACCCGCGAGAGTCCAGAAACCTACTGACCCGGCCCGCGGGTCGGGTCATGACCCGTGAAATGCCCTGTTTTTTTGTCAATTATATATCTTTTTGATGTCGACTATTTTAATGCTGCAATATTTTTCTTCTTGGGTGTGATGCATGGTTGTGTCATTTTTACGTTTGACGGTGCGTTTTTTTTTTTCTTCAGGTTTTTGCCCGTTTAGCTTGTGAACAACTAATTCGCAAACTAATTCGCACCTTGTCGCTGCTGCGAAACAGCTGTGCCCTTTGCCGGTGCAGTCGTGACGAGGTTACCAATAACGAAAAGCAGTTTTTGTCCGGTTTACTGGCTTGTAAAGAACGCTTTTGCCCTTTTGCAAGACATGTGAAATACGCGCTTGCCTTGCCTTGCCTCGCCTTGCCTTGCCTTGGCCCCCCTGCACCCCCCCCCCACCCCACCCCACCCCCACCGCTCCGCCCTTAACCCCTTTGGAACCCCCCCAATCCATCCCTATACTAACTTCAAGTAAGTATTCCCCCAAAAGGGTTTCCAGTAGTGAAGGCGTTAACCCCCCCCCCCAGTAGTCGGGCGGAGGACGTGGCTACATATATGTGCTGGTGTGGTGCAACAATAGAGAGTAGGACTCACATAGTAGGAGAATCTAAAATGTACAAGGAAGAAGGGATGCGTTGGAGGGGATAGGGAAATTAGACGTATGTGACATGGAAGAGATTGGTGGACTAAAGAGTAACGAGAAAACGATCGCCATCCTAGGAGATAGATGGTGGCTACACATGGCGAAACAAGACGGAGATAGGATAAGCATACCTTTTTTATGTAATATATGGAAAACGCGTGATGAGCGCCCAACCTCCGGAGGTGTCTTATTAGGAGTAGGAACGGTGCTCCGTCTCGAAAGATATGCGTGGTCAATGGTCAAACGACGAAAGCAACAAATGAGTACCCCCCCCCCCCGCTCCCCCCCCTCCGCTCGCCCCCGCTTTCGTCCCTTTTCCTCGTCCGATACCAGGAACATATTTTATGTGGTGTGGGTGGCGATCGTAAAGGTGGCAGGACCTCCGCAGACGCGAAGGTGAGCTCTTGGCGTACGTACGCCGTCTGCTGTCCGTGCCGTGGTAATGGGTGTTGGGGGAGAGAGGAGGAGGGAGCGGCGGCGGGGGGGGGAAGCAGCGGCAGCGAGAGTAGTATTGTTTTTGGTGGTGGTAGGGGAGGGGGTTGGGGGGTGGGGGGGGGTCGAGGTGGTGGCGGTAGGGGTAGTGTTGTTTTTTGGTGTGTGTGGGGGGGTGATGGTGGTGATGGTGGTAGTGATGGTAATGTTGGCCTTGTGGTGGGTGGTATGGGTGCCGTGGTGTTGTGCTGCTATTTTGCTGTTGGTTTTGTTTTTCTGTCCAGCGTGCCGAGCGCGCACGTTCCTTGCGCTTTCCCCCACGTGGCAAAGATCATCCAGCACCTGTAACGTACACCATGCCATCTCAAGTTGGGGCGGTAACTTCTATATTCTGTGACGTCAACACATCGTATACATGCGTGACGAACGAACCGACCAGCCATGGTTGATGGCGTCTAACGATCCTCCCAACAATCCGGTTCATTCCGTCTCGTGCCGTTTCGGTTGGGCGCGCCCGGGTCAATCAATGGGGTGACGATTGAAACGAACGGAAACGGTTACGTAGGCCCAGCGTGCGAAAGATGGTGCCGCTCGCGGGGGTGTCGATGTCGGTGTACTACGTGCTGCACATCAGCTTCATGTGGTTCGTGAAGTTCGACTACGGCTACAACATGAAGGTGGGTGGAGACACGGCGCCATTCTCGAGGCAATACGCAGACAAGTGCCACTGTAAGGGTAGAACGTTTTCTCCGAATGGGGTACGTCTGAGAGTCATCCTACGGTAGGGAGTTGCACTTGTTGGGCCAAGCGTTTTTTTGTGACCGATTGAGCTCCTGAAGCGAGCAACCATGGGTCAGTATGACATTTTTTTCGAGTATGTTTTGTTTTAGGACTATTACGGGGGACCATAGTAAACAGGACCTACGGTACACACAAAAACCAATATATTTCCCTATTTTGACTAACAATATTTGGTCCTATTTACTATGGTCCCCCGTAATAATATTAATAGTAGCGCATGCAAATGTTGGTCGGGCTGCGCGAACGAATGAATGCCTTCGAAGTCGTGCTTCGAGTGGAATATTGAAATGTTGAGCCGCTCCTCGCATTAGGAGAGCTAAAAAATTCTTAGAATCTTCTGCACCCCCCCTAGCGCGGAGGGTGACTCAGGGGTAGCTCGTTTTGGCCAAATGCTATCTGTCTGACGGTATGATACCAAGCCACCGGGAAACTTCCCAGTAGCGTTGAAACCCCTTTACGTTTCACCTTGTTAGTGCCCGCCCTTGAGTATTTTTTTGTTCCGGAGAAGTGTATTTTTTTGTGCTACCGCCGTGGCTTCCAAGATGCTTCCTAACAGAGGTACCGTTTATTTTGTTTTTGTGCCTCTTGCTTTGGGAACGAGACCTCCTAGTAATCCTCCTGCACTGTAGACCTGCAGCACTAATTTGCAGGCCACATACTCGATGTGTGCCGATTGATTGATGATTGATTGATAGGCCATGGGACTGTTCATGAGGCTACCCGTTCAAAGTTGATCAAAAGAGTCTGTTGGTGGGTGATGAGGCGCCGAGCCCTTCACGTAAGGAGCAGCCTCAGAATGAAACGGCTCACTCTTACCGTAACATGAGCCCGCAATAAGGGTGGGTGCCTGCGCTATATAAGGGCAAGTGGTGCTCTGGGGGTCGAAAGTTTTCTGGCTACTGTCGGGACTCTCCGACTGATTGATGTCGACACATCCTACGGTAGAAAGGTGCACCATATTTTGGCTTCTGAGGGTGATGGCTTGAGGAGCTCTGTATCGGAAACGGGTCCGTTCTGCTCCAAACGATCGTGGTTTACGGCGAGCCTTGAAGGCGACCACCAAACAGCTGAAACGCACGCGGGCGGAAGCTGTACAGAGGTTCTTCGAAGATTGCGTTAGCCAACTCGAACGGTGTATCCGAGACGGTGATCAATTTGGCTTCTACAAACACCTAAAGGGGATGGATGTGGAAGGGAAGAGGACGTTTAACTCGCAGCACATCAAAGACGAGGAAGGTCGATTGCTGCGGGATAATGCCCTCATCCGCGAGCGGTGGGTGAGGTGGTTTCACAAACTGCTTAACACCAAGTCGCCGACCCTTGACCCGAGCATTGTGGACGAGCCTAAGCAGTGGCTCCCGTGCAGACCACTGGACGATGTCCCGTCTATTGTCTTTTCTTGCTTTTCTTGTCTTTTCTTTTCTTTTCTTTCCTTTCCTTTTTCGTTTTTTCGCTTTCTTGTCGTTTCTTTCCTTTCCTTTATCTTATTTTCTTTTCTTTGCTTTGTTTCTTTTTTCCAATTGACTTGCGTCTGTCGTGCGTATGCGTAGTGATAGGTACTACGTGCAATATATACGTGGTAGTCTTTCTTGGGTGGCAAGCGGTATAGTCGGTTTTTCCAGGCGCGAGTAGTGAGACGTATGCACCAGTATGAACCTGGCACATCGTAGGCTGACTCCCGATTTCACTTTTGTATGTTTCTGGTGGAGGCATGAATTGTGTCAGCTGTAATATATGCGTGTACCACGATTGGTTGGTTTGTGTTGTTTTCCCTGGGGTATTCCTCAGCTCCAGAGTGACTGGAGCCTGTCCTGTGACCACGGACTTGATTATGCGAGTTAATGTGAGAACAACAACATATCGCTCACTCCAACAAATGATTTTTGAGAAAACTGGAAGCGCCACCCGATCACCAAACCCTATGGCCTAGGTATTGAAGAATGTTCGTCTTGCGAAACAAAAAAGGTGATGACATTCTGACGGTTTTTTTTTTTGGGGGGGGGGGGTTACGGAGTCACGTCATTCAAGAAAGTTTTTTGCCAAATGCTACCTCTAAAGCATGCATCGTCGTCGTACGCTATACCTGACACATGCTGCTATTGATGATCGAAAATGTCGGTTGACGGTCTAGTTGTGACCCGTCAAGGCGTGTTTGGACTTATCATACTAGTTTTAGTGTGTGGAGTTCCTTGACGGCTGTCCGTCGAGTCCGTCAAGGGGCAAGAGTGCCGTCAACCCACATGTTTGTTAATAGTAGCACGGTAGGGGTGCACCTGTTTTCTCTGAGGCTACTCGCTTGAGAAGCGCTATGTGTCAAATATTTCTCGGGTTGACGGTCTAGGTTTGTCCCGTCAAGGCCTCGTTAGACGTAATGTACTGATTTTATTAATAGTACGAAGCGGTCCTTGACGGTTGTCCGTCAAAAGTCTAGAGTGCCCGTCAACCGATATTTTCGCTATGCATTCCTCGCCCAAAAAATATTTGGAGAAACAATGGGAGCGCACCCCAATGAACGTCCTCATTGCCTATAGGTACACAAGGAGTAACATTGTTGAACGTAATTTGGCTTTTTCACCCCACCCCGCCCCTCCCGCACCCCCACCCACCCCGATTCTCTTCCCCCCGCCCGTCTACCCCACCCGCCCCCCTCCTTCACGCCCCCCCTTCCTCCCCCCCCCACGCCACCCCTCCCCGCCAACCTACCCCCCCCCCCTCAACCGCCCTTCCCTCCCCGACTTCACCCTCCCCCACCCCCCACCCCTTCCCGAAAATCTCCCCCACCCCCCACCCCTTCCCGAAAATGCGCCAATTTTTTCGGAGGCAGGTGGCTTTGGTAGCCGGGTTGGTGCACACTGGACTGTGGTTGCGGTACCAGTACCGTATAAGGGATAGGGACTACGCCAGGCGCGGAGCCCTGAGCATCGTCCTACTCAACGCGGCTATTCTCCTTGAGGCGAGATGTCTTTTTTTTTTGCCCTTGTATTTTTGTTCATGTTTTTTTGTTTCTTGGTTAATGATGTTGGATTGTGTGTTTTCTTGGTTTATGTTGATTATTTTATTTTTAGTTTCATTTTCAGTTTTTGTTATCTGGTACGTTGATTTTTGGTGTTGTTTTCGGTTTCGCTGGTTTTTTTTGTTGTTGCAGCACCAGTACCAGGCGGGCGCGACGAAGCAGGGGCAGGCAAGGCGCGGTTGGGTGCAAGTGCCCAACGTGGTCGATTTGTGCTTGTAGTTGTCTTGTGTGGGAGCCGCCCCCGCCCCCCCCTCGCCCCTCGACAACGTTTTGCCGCCTTCATTTCCTAAATGGTGTTTGTCTCGCAACCCCCTCCCTCCTCCCCCGCACCAAATAGAAACCCATGCTTGTTTTGCTTTGCCGACCAGTAGAATTCACCGTGTCGTCATCCCTCTGAACATACCAGATAAAATACCAAGTCCATCACGATTTTGACGATGGTCAGCACTTTTTTCATACGATCTAGAACGCGCGGCGACACCGCGCTCGGGTCGTAACTTTCAAGACTTTTGACGGTCATGACCCGGCCCGCGGGTCAGGTTAGGAGGTACTTGAAAAACCCGCGGATCGAGTCGGGCCGGGTCAGGAGGTGTTGGAAATCTCACAGGGTCGAGTCGGGTCGGGCCAGGAGGTTTTTAAATATGTTGGATCGACCTGGATCACCCTGATCCGATCCGACCCGCGAGAAGGATCTGACCCGTGAGAAGCCCTGGCAACTTTGGCCTGGGTCAAACTTGAGGGTTAGGAGTAGGGCTGGGTTAGGTCGACACCCGCTCGTGATTTGCAGATTTTAAACGTTCTAAAGCAAAACAAAACGTGAAAAATTTGAAGTGCATCTGGTATGTGTTGCTTGCCACAACTGGTGAAGCCATCTTTGGCCGACTCCACCCCCCCTCCCCTACCCGGCCCGCCGGTCGCACACCGCCCGCTCTGGCGGAAACCCATCAGGTGGGCGACTTCCCTCCTGTGTTTTACCGTCTGGTGGATGCCCACGCGATTTGGCACATGGTTACCGTCCCGCTGATGTTCATGTGGTACCGGTTCATCATCGAGGATGCGCGGCACGAGGTCTTGCTGGCGGCCGCGAAGGATACCTAAAGCTGGCTGCTGTAGTTGTAACCGTTCTTCCAGGTTAGGTTCGGTAGGGTAGAGGTCTATGCTGGAGATACCCGGGTATACCCCGGTGTACATGGTATCTGCCCGACTATGATCATGACAACCACGTGTGTACCCGGGTATACCCCGGTATCCACCCGAGTATGATCGTATCAACCAGGTTTTGGTACCCGGGTATCCACCCGAGGATGATCATAACAACTAGGGTCGGTACCGGGTATCTACCCGAGTATTATTATATCAACTAGGTTTGGTGCCCGAGTATCTACCCGAGTAGGGTCACCAGTACCAGGTGGGATGCACGAACAGCTACCCGGGTATGGTCAGAACACCTGTTTGGTACGCGGATGTCCACCCGAGTATGATGATCAGAACCAGGTCTGACATCCGGATATTTACCCGAGTATGATCGTATCAACCGGGTTCGGTACCCGGGTATTTTCCTGAGTACGATAATCATGGCTTGAATTGGCCCACGGGTATGCACTCGAGTATGATATCAAGAACTCTATCCGAGTCAATAGAACGATTTTTCACGTTGATGTTTGACGTTTGTATTTTTTTCCTGCGGGAACCCGTACCCGCGGGAATGGGACCCAACAAGCAGTCCTCGTGAACGGTTTGGACCTTTGGGGACTTTTCCCGCGGGAACTCGTAACCATGGGAATCGAATCCATCTCTAGTTGCATCAGTGGTTTCTCCCTGAAACGTGGGCGCGACTTGTGGATGGGATTAAACGTACAGTATTAGCTATAACTCTATCCGAGTTGAGAGCGATTTTTTCACCTTGGGATTTTTTTCTGCGGGAACCCGTGTTCAGCACGGAAATGGAAACAGACAGTCCTAGGGAAGGATTGTGTGAGCGTTGGGGAATTTTCCCGCAGGAAGTCGTGCCCACCTCGGGAATTTTCACGAGATTTGAACCCAACTCTGACTGCAAGTGATTTGCCCCTAGGAACTTGGGTGCAAGTTGTAGAAATGGTTAACTATGGGCGTTAGATGTGTAGGACTTTTATCACGCCCTGTAGTCTATGCCTTGTAGCTTTTTATGCTGCAGGGGTTGTTTGACTGGTTGGTGTGATGTTGGATCGGTGGGCCTGGTGGTGGTTTGTTCGTGAAAAGCGTCAGTGCAGTTGCAATGAGGGGGGGGGGGGGGGGGGGGGGCGAGGGCTGAACAAAGCGTGAAAGTTTGAAAGGGTACTTTAAGATCTTCGTGTGTTTTGCGGTGATTGGTGCTTTGATATCTTGTTTTTTTGCCAGTGAAATTTCGATAGTTTGTGTTTTTTTGTGGGTGGGAGCTTAGAAAATAACTTTTGATTTATTTCATGGTTGGCTGCCCCCGTGATGCTTTCAAAACGAACGTTTTACTTGGATTATGCTTTTGCCTGTTTTGCGATGACGAGGTAGATTTTGGCGATGAGTGTACCCTTTTTGGATTTCGCGTGTAAAAAATAACGAAATGGTCGACGCGTTACTGCATGGGATACACGCGAAGTAGCACAGCTCGAGCTGCTGGGGTGAGGGGATGTGAATTTGGTGTCAGAAGTTCAACACTGCTATTAGTATCAAACATAGGGGTTGGACGACACCGCTCAGCATGATATGCAGGTACTACTACAACTACTGCAACTGATACTATTACCACTACTGCTACTGCTGCTGCTACTGTCATTACTACGATTAATATTAATGGCACTACTGCTGCTGCAGGTCGCGGTTAGGCGGTTGAAAATACCGTTTTTATCGTGTGTTTTTTATGCTGCGATTCTGGGTCCTAATTCGATTGATGAGAGCAACATTCGACATGAAACCCGACATCAACAATGAAAGCAACAAGGATAATAACGACAACCACATCAGCAAAAACGACTGTGGCAGGCGTGTTTGGTTGCTGCATGTTTGGTGGCAGCATGTTGGGGGTACAATCAATCACACAGACAGTAGTTGAGAGGTTTGGTAGCACGCTTTTGGGAGACATCAGTCTTCTAGAGTCGTGTGTTGGCGAGAGTGGCGCTGGTGGGAGCAAGTCGAAATCTTTGGTGTGATTTTGAAAAAAAATCAACCTAACAACTTCTGCCCGCTGTTGTGTTGTACGGGAAGTGTTTGTGCGGCTACATGTTATGATCCCCATCGAAATGGGTAGGCTCTACCTTGCTAGTTTCCGGTACAGCAGGGGGGGGGGGATCCCCGCCCTCCCCCCCGCCCGTCTACATGATTACACCCCGCCCCCCCCATTTCATGTCTTCATTTTTGTTCATTTTTTTCGCTGTTGTGTATGTTGCGTGTTTGTGGCGAGCTGTCTTCAGGAAAGGAACGACCATTTTTAATTATCAGTTGTGATCGTTGATCTTCAACGTTTGTGTGTGTTGGTATGTTTATGTTTCAGCTTTTGTATTTGATAAAACTCAGACGCAAGCACAATATTTGTGTTTGAGTCTCCTTTGTGTTTGTTCTGCGGCCAAGT
Organism: Undaria pinnatifida; assembly: GCA_012845835.1. Lineage (NCBI taxonomy): Eukaryota > Phaeophyceae > Laminariales > Alariaceae > Undaria > Undaria pinnatifida. The sequence goes on from JABAKD010000003.1 coordinate 40,982, forward strand.
GCTCCCCCATTTTTTTTAGTTCTCTGTGCTGATTTGATAACTCGTGTACTCGTGCATATAACACCGGTTTGTTGTAGCTCAACGATTTCCCGTGCAGTCTGCTCGTCCGTGCTCGTGGTGTGACTTGTTACCTTGCACATGGTTGATGTTTGCCGCCTTTTCTCAGATATGTCTTTTGGTCTTCTGATGATGGCTTAGCGACTTTCGTATTTTCTTAGTATTATTTATGGACTACTGGCTGTAATTCAGCGCTTCCATCGGTAGTTTTATTTTTTGAAAATATGAATTCAGCGCCACCGTCGGTACTCTCAAGTTGATGATAAATTTAGCGCTGCCGTCGGTTGTCTGATTTTTTTGTTGAAATTCGCCGCCGCCGTTGGCATTACCTTCGAGTTGAAAAGAAGTTCGGCGCCACCATCAATATTCTGAAGTTGGAGAGTACCGGTAATGCGACGCTGCCGTTGGTCATCTCAAGTTGAAGAGTAATTAGCCACGGCCGTCGGTAGTCTGAAGCTAATAAGTAAATCTGCGCTGCCGTTGGTAGTCCGAAATTGAAGTAATTGGCCGCTGTCGCCTGTGGTCTGAAGTTTGAAGAGTAACTCGGCGCCGTCGTGGGATTTTTATGTTGAAGACGATGTCAGCGCCGCCGTCGGTAGTCTCAATTTGGAGTGATCTTCGACGCTGCCGTCGGTAATTATAAACTTGGATCATATATCGCCGCCGTCGGTAACCTCAAGTTGAAGAGTAAATTGGGGCCGCCCTTGGTGGTCTGAGGTTAAAGCGAATTTCAACGTCGCCGTGGGTAGTTTGGAGCTGAAGAGTAATTCCGCGCTGCCGTCGGTGGTCTGAAGTTGAGTGATTCAGCGTCATCGTCGGTAATATGAAGTTGAAGAGTGCTTTTGGCGCCGCCGTCGGTAGTCCAATGAAGTTGAAGTGGCGCTGCCGTCGGTAATCCAAAGATGAAAAAAATCAGCATCGCCGTCGGTAAATCTCAAGTTTACGGAATAGTAATTGGCCTCCGCTGTCGGTGGCCTGAAGTTGAAGTGAAACTCGACTCTGCCGTTGGAAGTCTGGAGTTGAAGAATAGTTCGGCGCCGCCGTCGGTAGTCCAATGAAGTTGAACTGACGCTGCTGTCGGTAGTCCAAAGATGGAAAAAAATCAGCATCGCCGTCTCGGTAAGTCTTAAGTTTACGGAATAGTAATTGGCCTCCGCTGTCGGTGGCCTGAAGTTGAAGTGAAATTCGACTCTGCCGTCGGAAGTCTGGAGTTGAAGAATAGTTCGGCGCTGCCGCCGGTAGTCTGGAGTAGAAGAGTAATTCGCCAACGCCGTCGGTAATATCAACTTCTACAAGAATACTTCAGCGCCCCCGGGAGTCGTGTGAAATGGAAGAGGTCAGCGCTGCCGTCGGTAATCTGAAGCTGAAGAACAGTTCGGCGCCGCCGTGGGTATAGTCTGAATGGTGTGACATTACTCCGAGTGGGGGATGCGTGGTTGGTCGGTGTTGGGAAGCGTGCCCCTCATGGGTTCCGGTGTATTTCACTGGTCTCTCCTCAGGCTCGCTGCATAGGCTCAAAGCTTATGCATTATGTCCCTACATTGAACACTAAAAGATAGACGTAACAGGGCTAGGTAGGGTAGGGCACGGTATTCCAGGGCAGTGCAGGGTAGCGCAGGGTAGTGAGATGAGGGGCATCCTGCTTGTCCCATCATCGTCACCTACATTATCGCCCCTCTATGATGGCCGTGACGTGAATGTAACATCTAGTATCACGTGGTTTCACCTCAACCATGACACGTCGAATCCATAAACTATCCTTCTACGGAGGGCACTCCATTACATTAGGCCACGACGTGAATGTGACATCTAGTATCGCGTGGTTTCACCTCAACCATGACACGTCGAATCTATAAACTATCCTTTTACGGAGGGCACTACATTACATTAGGCCACCCTGAATAGTCGTAGATGCAGATCACCTGGCAATCAAAGCATGTCAACAAAACATCCAGAATTGGAAAGGGGATCGAAGATGCGGCTATTCGAAACAAACAAAAATGGGGTTATAGATTCCCCCACATCTCGTAATAATGAGGCTAAAATGCCTCATTGCTGCAAGACATACAACCCTATGGTGGGGGTCACCCGTCCTGCCGACGACGTCAATTGTGACAGTACTTCGAGTGGGGAATACGTGGTTGGTCGGTGTTGGGGAGCGTGCCCCTCATGGGTTCCGGTGTATTTGACTGGTCTCTCCTCAGGCTCGCTGGGTAGGCTCAAACTTTTTGCATTATTTCCCTACATAGAATACTAAAAGACAGACATAATAGGGCTAGGTAGGGTAGGGCACGGTAGGGCAGTGCAGGGTAGCGCAGGGTAGTGAGATGAGGGGCGTCCTGCTTGTCCCATCATCGTCACCTACATTATCGCCCATCTATGATGGCCTTGACGTGAATGCGACATCCAATATCACGTGGTTTCACCTCAACCATGACATGGTTTCACGTCGAATCCATAAACTATTCTTCTACAGAGGGCACTCCATTACAATGGTTAGTTAGGATTGAAGCATATGCTTGCTTTGCTGTTAAAAGAAATCCTTAGCCCTAACTAACCTCGACCGCCTAAAAAAAGTATCGGGATGGAGATGATGTGCTGAGGAGTTAGTAGTGTGGACTTCTCCATCAGCAACCCATCAATCGACCATGTTTGTCGCCAAAGTTGGACCATATCGTAAATGTTTTCGGTTTTCTGCTTTTGCGCATTTGCTGAGGCTTCGTTTCCTCACAGGGTAGAGGTGTGGGAGTGGGTTTTGAAGAGCCGCATTTTCGAGTCATGTTCTAGAAACGGTGCTTTCCTGAATTTTCTACATTTCTATATACGGCTCATCAGGGTGGGCTAGTGTTATGGTACTTTCATGGGAGTCAAACAAAGCGTACGATCTACGGTGTTGTTATGGGACAAAAGAAGGGTTTCGCATGGCTTTGAAGGCGTGCGCGTTTAGGAAAAAGAGGATAACGAACTTGCACCATCCACGCACATCGTTGTGGTTCGTTCCGTGGCCTGTGGGAATAATACAAAGAGCTATCTAAGGACACAAGACAGTGAAAACATAGTGAAGCCTGCGTAATAGTAGAGAGACTTGCGAAGGAGTTTAACTATTTCTGTATCAGGCCTCCTTCTTATTATAGAACTCCTTGCAGGTCTTCCTACTAGGCAGGCCCCACGATGTTCACTCACATGTGTAACCTTAGAGAAGTATCATTGTACTATTCCTTGCACCACGTAAGCACTGAGCGCTAAGCGCGCTACATATCCGTAGAAGCAATTATATTGCATAACTCCGTTTTTTCCTGTACGCACACGCCTTCAAACACATATGAAAGCCTTTTTTTATCCCATATCCATACCCAACATTCTGGGTCGTAAGATCCTAAGCCTTGGCTAGGCGCCTAGGTTTCCCTATTTTCCTGTACACACACGCCTTCAAACACATATGAAACCCTTTTATCCCATATCCATACCCAACATTCTGGATCCTAAGATCCTACTAAGCCTTTTGGCTAGGCTTCCACGGCAATACTCCTTTAAACAGTATAAAGCCTCGCACGAAATGAACGGGAAAGTAAGAAAAAGGAGAGTGATTGTAACCAAAAAAAGAAAAAGTAGTCACCTCCTGCCACAAAAGGAAGTAAGTGCCGAGTAAGCACTACTTCCAAAAAGGAATACCTGGTATCGAATAGCAACCCACTCGCTGTGTTGAAACGAAACGGGCTTGTAGTTGTAGTAATAACTGTTGCGTGTGTTTTGTTTTAACGCGCAGAAAGGCCGCGAGGAGTTCCTGAGCCTATATTTTTCTAGTGAGGCATCAGTCAGCACGGACACTGGATGGATTTGCTGAATGACGCTGACGTCAGATTCAGCATTATAAGTGTAGAAAATATCGGTTCAATGCAGAGAGCCCACACGCAAACTCTGTCATCGATAATACCCAGAGGAGAGAGAGTCTCCCTGCCTTCTCGCTCCTTCTGTACATGGTTTGTACCCTTTCCACACACACTTCCCGCTAGGAGATAGATGTGATGGCGGCCACAGATGGCCAAAGAAGGAGATAATAAGATAAGCTTTTATGTCATGGATGGCCAAAGAAGATTATAGGATAAGCTTTTATGTCATGTATACGGAAGAAACGTAGTGAGCGCCCAAATACATGGGAGTGGGGGTCTTCATTAGGAGTAGAAACGGTGCTCTGTCTCGAAAGGGATGCATAGGCAACTATCAAATTATTAAGAGGCAAGCAACAAACGAGTACCCCCCCCCCCGCCCGCCCAAGCGAGGGTTTATGGTCTTAAAAAACAAAAGTCACATTCATGCATGATATGGCATGAGTACCACCCCCCGCAGACGAGAGTAGAACCTACATAGTGGGAGAATGTGAACTGTACTACAAGGAGGAACGAAATGTGTCAGAGGAGGGGATGAGGAAAATAGACGGATGTGACTCGGGAGTTGTGGCACATTGGTAACTAGATCGTGGCGAGAAAACGATTGCTGTCCTAGGAGGCACACTGCAACAGGTAGATGGTGGCCACAGACGGCTGAAGAGGAAGAGGATAAGACATTATTGAGCAAAATGTTTTATGTCATGTATGGAAGAAACGCATCAATGAGCGCCCAAATACTTTTGTCGGGCGTGTCTTTACTAGGAGTAGGAACGCCCCCCAGCCCCCCCCCCCCCGCCCCCCCCCCCCCCCCCTAAGTGAGGGTATATCAATGATTGCCTCTCCGCACGTCGTGAAGAAGTACAAGGCCAGGTAGGGATGCAGGAGTATCTAACGCTTGACGTGCTCAAGGCTCGTTCAGGAAATAGAGACGTGTTCTTGATTGATATTGCAGGAGGTCCGTGTGACAGGTAGAAGTGACCGGGAAGGGAGGGTGAGAATCATAGTTCCACAATCCTGGATCCATCACTCCCCCTCGCGGATACCAACCTCAACCATTACACCTTCTCGATAATATCATACCTGGTATACCACTAACAGTAGCCCGTACTAAAATCCCTATAAGACGTGACAGATGCCTAGGTACGTCACCGGTAGACTTCAAGGCGCGTTAGGGTAATCCTGACGTTGTTCCAACTTATCTGCAACACCGCGCTACTTTTTGGCGGTTCGACCATAATCTAGTTCAACCGAATAGCTTCGTCTAGCACCGTGGAAAAGTCGCGCTTGAAAAAATAAATAATGCATTTCAACGGTGGAGACCCTCTTTTGTAAAGCTCTGACTTCCTTCATCTAGATGTGAAAGAAGTCTATGAATAGGCATCGAGCGTCATGGAACGTCTTAGTCTCTTGCTTGAGATCGGGAGGAAATCTACCTCAAGGTTGACGTCCCATCACATTAGCCCACCCTGAAAAGTCGCAGATGCAGATCAAACTAAAAAAACGAAATATACATGGGCAGGGACATCTTAAATACCAGAGAAAGGTGGGATCGAAGATGCGGCTACTCGAAACAACGGAAAAAAAATGAGGCAAAAGACCTACTCCACACCCTTGCAAACGAGGGCACGACGCCTCCGACTCGTGCTACGATAGAGGTGTGTAATGGTACGCCGAGTGGGGGATGCGTGGTTGGTCGGTGTTGGTAAGCGTGCTCCTCATGGGTTCCGGTGCCCTTGTTTGGTCTCTCCTCATGGCTCGCTGGATAGACTCAAAAGCTTATACGTTATTTCCTCTACATTGGACTCTAAAAGACAGACAACACAGGCCCTTGGCACACGGTAGCGCAGGGCAGAGTAAGTAGAGCAGGTAGAGCAGGTAGAGCAGGTAGTGAGAGCACGGGGGTGGGGTGAAGCTCACAGAGTTCGCGTCACCCCAGCATTGCTGCTGTGCTCTCTTCCGGACCTTTTCTTATGGAACGTACAAGGAACGTTCTCCGAGATGTTCTATATTCCCATGAGCGCCTAGCGCGCTTACTTCTATCTATTTTGTCCAGAGGAAGAGCGTTCCATTTCCGAGAACGATCTTGTGGTACAAACTAGCTAGATTCTACGGGTTATCCGCTTCACTCAGAATATTCCGTTTAAGAGAACCTTCTTGTGGCCAATAGGCCATGACTCTGCGGACTATCCTACCGAATCTATTGCCAGCTATACTGACACTCTATAACAGGCGCACCACTTTTTTTCTAATACTACCCCTCAATTTGGGAGCCTAAGACCTCTCTAAGGCAAAATTGATTTCGGATAAAAATAAAGCTGCTACGGGATGACAACCCCCACACGGCCTAGGTATTCAACGAGAGTCATGCAAAAAAAATGGCCAATTTCTGACGATTTGGGGTTAAGGAGTCCCGTCACTCAGAAAATATTGTCGCCAAAAAAAGGTATACATCTATCGTAGAAAGCATCATCTCGCAAAACCCAGGCCCGTCGTTGTATGCAAGTGCAGGAAGTAGGGGCGGGGTATCAATGAAATGTAAACGAGTCTAGCTGAAAAGAAGGGGGGAGTAAAAATCAACGGGTAGCGGTCATACGTTACGCCTTAAGCGACGAAATAGACACAAACCAGTGGGTCGACGATGGTGTGGGGCCGAAGGGGGCTAGCATGGCTAGCCATGGCCCGAAACAGACGGAAAAATAAACGGTGAAGGCTTACAAAGATATACTCAGCAAGAAGGTCTGTGATAAGACTGCTATCATACTCCACAAGATGAAGGCGCTGCCGAAAGAGGCGAGACTCAACACAAAATGGGCTACACCGCACGAAAACCCAGAAAATAAGCATACTTAGGGCCGTTCTTATCGTAGACCTTTTCTTGTCTTGAATTTCCTAAACTTCCGAAATTTCCATATTTGTGAAACGTGTCTTAAAATACGGAGGTGTTCTGTCATAATTTGTGAAATTCTTCAGCCCAAAACATATGGAAAAGTTAACAACCACAAGTTAGGAAATCGTGTCGTCGATTTCCATATTTCGAAGGTAGTGCTCCGACAAGCGCCGTGGCTCAACGCTGGGACCATCGGGTAGCTTTAAACGCTGACCAGGGTGGTCCAACATTATGGACGATGGAAGGAAGCGGCCTGGGCCTCCGGAGGACTCATCCTCGAGTCGGACGGAACAACGATTCAGCCTTCCCAATTTTCCAGACACGAAACGCTGAAACATGAAGAAGGCTATCGCTGGTGTCCTCGTCGTGCTCGGCATATTCCTGACACTAGGAGCTACACCCTATGCTCCCAAGACACGAGCGCCTATCCACGAGCCGCACCGTATGACATGGCCAGAGTTCAAGAAGATCTATATCGACGCGCGTGACTGCTGGTGTGGGTGGTAGCGGTCTTGCTGTATGGCTCGGCTTTCAAAAATCAGGGGAAAAAATACAAACAACCCCGCGCTCGATAATAATGCTGACGTTTTTTCATGGAAATCCTGGAAAAAAAGAGAAAATTTAGGAAATTCACATCTCCGATAAGAACGGCCCTTAAAATATAAGACAAAAACAAATCCGAGCTAAGAAATGGAGTGCACTGCAGAATACCAGCAAATGGCTGAATGTCTGTGCATGGGAAGCGTATGAAAACCCAGAACAGAACTGCTGTACCTGAGAATACTAGGCAACGAATAATATTCGAGCCAAGAAAAGTGTGCAACGCAGAATACCAGCCAAAAGGCTGAATGTCTGTGCATGGGAAGCAAAACACAAGGAAAAACGGGCGTACGTATTTGTAGAAATCAGCGACCTGCTACGTCGTTGTGCACCTGAAGCGAAAACCAAAATATAGTGCAGGGGTACCATAACCAAGACACTAGAAGGGGGGTACGACTCGAGCTACAAAATATGAAAGTGCACCGCAGAATATCAGGCAATCGCTCAATGCCTGTGAATGGGAAGCAGAACACAACTGAAAAAGAGCAACAAGGAAGAGTACGAGGCGCTCCGAGGGACGCGTCGGAGTTGCGCAGTACTCCGCGAGCCAGTCCCCCAATCTGATCACGCTGAAGACACAAGGATCCGTGGTTGCCACCTATTGAAGTGCTGTAAAACGAAGGCAGGAGAGCGATCTTGATCGGGCCCGGGTCGCCGAGGAACCTGACGATATGGGACTTAGGCGAAGAGGTCTCGGGCGAGGCTTGGTGTGCAATCTTTCCTAGCCACCAGAGGCCGTCGCGGGCCTTGTACCAGAGGTGGGCACCTGCGGGAAAAGCGGAAGAGTTAAAACGGCGGAGCTAAAGCGCACGCGAGACGAGGCTGTATCCGGGGGCGAGAAAGGTTTCACCCCGGGACCGTGACAAGTAGCGGTGGGCGGCTACGATGCGCATCTGGCGGTATTAACGGTTGGCCTGACGATGTTGCAAAGGCGTGCCCGACCAGTACCGCAGGATGTGGAGCCAGAAGTGTATTGGGGATCCAATTCGCGTTCCCAAGAAGGGCTGAGGAGTCGCTCCCAATGAGTCTCGTAGAGAACCGCAACAACACCACCACGGCTGCGAACAAATTGGTGGCTCGTGATTTGTTCGACCTTGAGGCGTTCCGGTGGCGTTGTGACGTCGTCTGTGGTGAAGTGGTTGGGGGGGTATTGGTGTGAAAGGAGTTGAGGATGTGCTTGGTGAGGCTGGCCGGAAGGTGTTTGCGCAGGTCGTGGACGTCGTCGGGGTTTTGCCAGGGTTTGCATCTAGCGACAGAGACACGGCGGTCGCTGTCTCGTCCCGGCATGTCGGAGGGGAGATCGATGTAAAGGAGCTTGCCGTGAAGAGGTCGGCCGTCGGGCGTGTCAGACGCCGGTGCGGGGCGGGCGGCGAGGATCTTATGTGGGCCGGCCCAATTAAACGACAGTTTGGTCTTAAGGATAACGGCCTCGGTGCATTTCTTGGCTCCTTGGCAGATAGTTGAAGCGGAGTTGTAAACCCGCGCTCAACCACCAACAGCAAACGGAAGGGATTGACGAAGAGCTGTCAAAATGGGAGCGTCACGGCAGTCAAGCCGCCAGATGTTGATCTTGTGCTTCTCACGGGCGGCGAGGTAGGCGCGTTGCTGACGGGCAGTGGCGAGGTCGATGTATGCTAGATGGTCCTGGTCCAAACCTTGGTGGGGAGGTCGAAGACAGTGAGGGGCAGGCAGGGGAGGCGGCCCAAATGTACTTCGTTGGGGGCTAGACCTGTAGCAGCGTTCACGGAGTTGTTGTAGGCGCTCTCCACGTGCGGAAGCTGGATGTCCCAGTCGGTTTGATGTTCGTTCCCGCTCATGGCGAGCATCAAAGCCATCGTGTGATTGACGCGTTCGACACCGCCGTTGGTGCTGGGGTGGTAGGCGCTGATGGTGATATTCATGATGCCCAAGCATTCGTAGACGACGCGGGCATGCTTCGAGCAGAACTGTAGGCCGTTGTCGGACAGCAGCGTTACGGGGCATCCCGAGGGGGGTATGTAGTGATTCATAAGGATGTCCATGGTCCTAGAGGCGGTAAACTGGGCCTCAGTCACGGCGTACATGTCGGCGCGGCGGCAGAAGTGGTCGGTGAAAAGGAGGATGTAAGCGTTACCCCATGGTGTGAGAGGCAGAGGCCCGAAATAATCGACGCTGACGAGGATGCCCGGGCCGTTGGGTAAGGGTAGAGAAAGGGCGGGCCAGCGGATTGTCTGACGTGAAGTCTTGCGCTCCTGGCATTTAACGCAGCGGCGGAGCCACCAACAGGTGGACATGTCCATGCCGATCCACCAGAAACAGCGCATGAACATGCCGAGCGTCCGGGAAACGCCCAAGTGGCACGAGGTGACACTTTGGCATGTGTATAGGACCCACGGACGCATCAACATGGGAACGTGTATGCCAGGTGCCTTGTCGGAAGGGGGTTGCGGAGTAGTGACGGCTTGACTGGTAGAGCGCGTGCTTGGTCGGTGGACGAGGAATACGGTGTCGTCATCTGTTGTATGTAGTTAGCCTTTTGTGGCGAGAGCAATGACCTTGGAAAGAAGCGGGCGACGGGACGAGGGGATGTAATCCAAAAGGTCGTCTGGCGGGGGCGAAGGGGAGTCGAGGGAAATAAACCGAATGGTCACGGAGCAGGTGGGTTCAGCGCGTTGTTCACGATCCCAATCGATGTGGGTGAAGCACTCGACACAGGAACGAAGGTGACGCTCGTCCACAGGACCAGTGGCGGGTTCCGGCAGACGAAGCGATGTTGGCGTTGGAGCCTGTACAGCGGAAGCGGTCGGTCTTGGCACGGTGTATGCCGGTGGGCGGTCGATCTGTGGCAGAGTAGAGGCGCTCCCCGTGGCAGTGGAAACGGAGGCAAGCGGCAGGGGGTCTTGTGTGGTACGGCTGCGGGTTGTACTCGATCGGTGGGGCTGCGGCAGACGTGTTACCGAGGGGGTGGGCAAACGGCGGCGAAGCACGGATGGTCTAGAAGTCGTGGTGACCAAAGGCCGTCGGCCAAAACCATCATCGACAGGAGTCCGAGGGGTACCTGCTGGGGCGGCGGAGCGATGAAGGGTCCGAGAATGTATCAGACCCGACGAGGCACGAAGAGTGGTCGACGCTGAGACGTCAGAGGTGTCCGATGGAGAGACGACGGGTGGCCTGAATGACGAATCAGGAGGAGCGCCAGCGGTCACGGTGGCTTCATGGGAGCTGGGAGTCGGTTCGGCGGTGGAAAATTTAGCAAATGTTTGGGCAACGTAAGCGCTGCAAGGCGAGCCGGCCGCGAGATCTTGAGCGTGGTGCTGGCCCATAGTAAACCTGCGAGACGATTCAACAACGGGGTCTTGGACATAACGTGGGCCGGCGGAAGCGCTGCAGGGCGAGTCAGCGGCGGGGTCTTGGAGATACCGTGGGCCGGCGGATGCGCTGCTAGGCGAGTCGGCGGTGGGGTCTTGAATATAAGGCGGGCCGGCGGAAGCGCTGCGAGGCGAGTCGGCGGCGGAGTGTTGAAATAACGTGGGCCGGCGGAAACACTGCGAGGCGGGTCGGCGGCGGGGTCTTGAACATATTGTGGGCCGGCGGAAACGCTGCGAGGCGAGTCGGCGGCGGGGTCTTGAACATAACGTGGGCCGCGGAAGCGCTGCGAGGCGAGTCGGCGGCGGGGTCTTGAACAGAAATTTGAGGCGACGAACGAGTCGGGAGCTTGAATCAGGTCCTAGGTGTCCATGCGCGGTCCGAGGCGGCAAAAGTCGCCGAAGTTTTGGTCTTTAAAAAGAAGGGGAGAAATGGTGGGGAGGGTGTGTGACGGCGGGGTAACGAGCCCACTCAAGCCAATGCCCGGAATGGAGGATTCGCTGGGCGTTAGCCCGCAAGCTTGGATGAGGTAGATGCCAACTGGCCCGGGGATGGTGAGGCGGTTGCGTCCTGTACGATCAAAGTTCGGTGACGGGTTGTCGGGAGAGGAAGTCCGCATTGCCGTTGGCCAAGCCTTTGTGGTACTTCAAGGTGTAAGTGTAGGCGGAGAGAAACTCTAACCGGCGTTGAACACGGGCGTCATGCTCTCCGACCTTGTTAATGTGTTCGAGCTGCCATGTGGTCCGAATATATCCTGAACTTCGTGGACCGAAGGAGTCATCCTACTGTAGGCGTTGCGATTTTTGCGCCAAAAAAAGGTTTACCCTCTGTCCGATTGAGCTCCTCATGTGAGGAACTACCGGTTAGTGAAGCAATGTCACGAGCACATATTGATTTAGGGCTAAGGCATAGAAGCTTGGTCGGGTTGTGCAAACGAATGCCTTCAAACTCACTTTTCGGGTGAGATATTGAGCTCCTCATGTGAGGACCTCAGGGACTGATGATGCTGTGCACCCCTGCCGTCGGATGGCTCAAAGGTGACCGCGGACGCGCTTAACAGCCCTGACGATGCTCGCGGCTTCGAGCTCATGGGGTGTCTAGTTTCACTCGCTATCGAGGGTGGCGCGGCCGATTAACAGGATGAGACGGACAGAACCGTCAGGTTGCTCTTGCTCGAGGGCTTCGCCAAAGCCGTCTTGGCTGGCGTCGCAGTACAAGCAAAAAGGACGGGAGTTGTCGGCAACGGCATACCAGTCCGGGTAGACCAAGACAGGCGCGGTGGCGACTTCCTGGAGGAGCTGGCGAATGATGGATTCCGCAGCCTGGCTATACACGAACTTGACACCTTGCTTGAGGAGGGCGTTGACGGGGCGGAGGCGAGTGGACATGTTGGCAATGTACTTGCGGAAGTAACTGATACCTCCCAGGAGAGAGCGGAGCTGCTTGGTATTCCTCGGCATTTCGGTATCGGCGTCTTAGTGAGGGCGGTGACCTTGTCTGCGTTGGGGCTAACGCCTGCAGAGGAGATGATGTGCCCCAGGAAATCGGTTTTGGTGGATCCAAGTTTGGCCTTGGCGTGGGAAAGTTCAAGTTGTACCGACGGAGGCGTTTGAAGAGAGCGCGAATATCGTTGGTGTGGGCGGCGGGGTCGGGGTCGAAGGCGATGGCGTCATCAAGGTAGGCGGCAACAAGTTCGAGGTCCTTGATGACCTCGTCAATCACCTTAACGAACCAACCGAGTGCGACGCTGCTACCGTGGGGCATGACGAGCCACTCCACCAGGCGGGTGGGGGTGCAGAACGCGGTGAGAGGGATGGTGTCCCTTGTCAATGGTGATCTGGTGGAATGACAACACCGGGTCGAACAAGGAGAAGATTCGCCCTTTGCCGAGGGGGTCGAGTACCTGGTCAACGCGGGGGGTGGGAACCAGTCCAAGCAAGCTGATCGAGTTGAGCTTCTTGCAATTCAACGATATCAGAACATTCCCGTCTTTCTTCGGGATTGCTACCATCGGGCTGGAGTACGGTGAAGTCGAGTGCTGGATGAGGCCGGCGGCCAGACATTGGTCAAGCGCCACGGCCTTTTGGGCGACGATGGGGTTAATGCGGTACGGATGGGACGTGACGGGCGCGCTGTCCGGGGGAACGGTGATCTTAAACGGAATCAGGGAATAGCACGAGCCGAAATTTGTCTTGGATGCAGAAAAAACGTCTGGGAACTCGCAGAGGACCGTTCCCCAAAGATTAAATCACTGATGGGGACCAACCGGAACCGTGGAGGTTGAACGTGATGTCGCGGAGGTGACGTGGTAGCCGGTCCCACAGTCTGATGAAGCTCTACCGCTGGTCGTCGCTCAGGCGTCTCTATAGTTCGGGACAGGGGGTCTTCGGAGTGGGTGGGGTGCCGGTAACGGGGAGTCCGTCGTCGGCCAAGGGGATGTTGTCGTGCAAGGCGTGGACGACGGAGGCGGCGGGGTCTGGAGGTGGCAGCACGGGAGGATTGTCGAAGGCGGGTAGGGGGACCTGTGTGTGTGGGGAGGAATAGGTCCCAAGGAGATCGCCTGGCTCGATGTCGGTGTTGCCCGCGCACGGAATCTGTTGGAGTCAATTGGCGACGAATATTTCAGTTTCAGAGGATATGCCTTCTCGGGGAAGCATATCCACCCAGCAGCTACCCGTGAGAGCGAGTACACCCGAAGGGCGCACCAAATTTAGTAGACAAAGGCGAAACCACTTCAATGTCCGAGAACTCGAGATGGAATACAGACGTCGTCCGTTTGTGTGGTGTATCTTGAACGAAGGCGCAAACGCCGTTGGTGTAAGGGGTGCTGAGGGCGAGTTCTCCGAAAGTCGGTTGCGGTGGCTGGCGTGGCAGGGTGGTGTCCGTACGCTGTTCAAAACGAATTCAGCTATCGCGTCCCAACAGGACCGGGTGCTGCATAGTACCATGCGGAAATATACATGCCTAAAATGCGAGTTTAGCGGAACGGTTGTCACCATGTAAGAATTGAACGCTGAGCCGCACGGAAGACGAAGTGACGAGGGGTGTTGTCTTGCCAAAGCCACCCCACGGACGAGGAGTCACATGTATCGCACAGGCGTCCGATGCCGCGCCGCGGTGAATCATGCTAGACCAGGCCTCGGCGGAGATGAAGGTATGTGGCGAGCCGGTGTCCAAGAGGGCCACGAGACCACAGCGGGCGGCGGCGGTGGGTCCACTATGCGTTTTCATCCGTGTGGTGAAGGAACCGTCGTCGACGGTAATGATGTAGTCCAAGAGGCGCGGGCCATGTTCCGGAATGAAGGACGGGTCGGGAGCAGACGGGAATGGGTTCGTTACAACGGTGTTGATGTAGGTGTGGGGGGGAGGGGTGTCAGGGAGGAAAGGGGGCAGAAAGGGGGCAGAACTTGGTCGAACGTCGAAAGCGTGGGCGCTGGTCGGGCGGGTGTGCTGATCTCGTGGATCCCGTTATCGGAAGGAGAAGCGCGAGCGGAAAGGGGAGGGGGGGCGGGTGCCGAAGCGTCAAGCAGGCGGCGGATCTTCATGAGGACGTCGCCTGAAAGGTTGAATCCCGGCCAGGTCGAAGACCAGAGGGCCTGCGGGTCACCACGGCCCTGAGACCGATGCCCCAGATGAGATCGTACGGGCTGGCTTCGACGAGGACCTTGTCGCCGGTGTCCACAAGCTGCTGCTAACGGGGGAGGAGCAGAAAATTTTGCAAGGTTGCCCCGAAGAACGATGTCATGGCGGTGCTGCTCCCAAAGCTCTTGGTTGAAGTTGTGGAGACGGTTTTCCCGAGGCGTTTCTGTCGCACGGGGTCCGAAGAGGCCATACTGTTCCGTCGAGCCGCGACGTCGCCGAAGAACTTAGCCTTCTCCGCATCATGAACTGCTCCGCGCAGTTGTAGTGTTTATTGCCGACGGTGAACGCCGAAAGGTACCACTGCGAAAAACGGAGGACGAGTGCCAAAAAAACAACAGTCTGTCACGGGGTAAAGGGGGAGGTAACAGATCGAGAAAAGGTTCGACAGTCCTGTGAAGCGCCGCTCGGCGTAGTCGGGGAAGCCAGCTCAACAGCGGCTTCAAGTCCCAAATTCGCGGGGGGGATGTTCGGCGGGGCCGAGGCCCCGGGGGGTTTCCGTGGCGTTTGCCCCAGATGAGATCGTTCCGGGGGGAGCTTCGGCAAGACAGCGCCCCTCGTCATATCGACTTCCGTGCGACTCAGCGTTCAGTTCTTACATGGTGACAACCCTTTTCCGCTGAACTCTCAGTTTGGGCATGCATAGTTCCGCATGGCACTATGCAGCACCCGGTCCTGTTATTATACAATACTTGGCACCACGCGTATAGCAAGCTCCCCACTGATATACATCTATGCGACCTAAAGCTGTTGGAAATCACCCTGTCGAACACTTTACCCTCTCCTCACTGGTTGTACGACTACAGGATATACATGATAAACTGATGCATTCCTTCCACAACCATCAGATACGTCCCCTTAACGGATTTACATCAGAGTAATAAACAATACCCCAGGCAGTTGATATCACGTCATTACCTTTCTAGCCATCCATGCCGTAGCTCCAATTCATAGATCCTAACTGATATACATCTATGCGACCTAAAGCTGTTGGAAATCCCCCTCCCCCCCCCCCTTTCGAACACTTCCCCCTCTCCTCACTGGTTGTACGACTTCCAAGATCTACATGATAAACTGAATCATGATTCATTCCTTCCACAACCGTCAGATTTATCCCCTTTAAGGATTTATAGTTTCCGCGCACAGATTGAGTTGCCCCGCCCGTCCCCCCCCCCCCCGCTCCCTCTTGTCCAAACCCAGGCCCCCCACGCCCTTAAAAACTCCGCCCTCCCCTCACCGGTTATACGACTTACAGGATACACTTGATAAACTGATGCATTTCTTTCCACAGCTGTCAGATTTTGTCCCCCTCAAAAACGGTTTTTTTAGTTTCCGCGCGACCCTGGTACAAGCTACTGTTGAGGAATTTGTGGGGTATTAGCCCGTTTGACCACTTGCAAAAGGTTAACCAATAGCTTACCCAAACTAAGCCTTATAACACTCGCTGAAACGGCGGGATAGCAGGTCGGCCGTATTTACGGGCGGACCTAAGGGCCCGTATTAACGAGGAACTTGCAAAATCGAATTTCGATTTTTTTTTATAGAACTTAATTTAATTTGCATCTGATTGGTCAAGAAATGAATCACCAAGCAGGCATTCTCAGAATTATTACGAAAAATCAAATTCAACAAAGAAGTAAAAAAAGACTTTCTCCGTCGAATTTTGTCGAAAATCGAAATTGAATTTAGGGAGTTTGTCCACCTAGACATGGCTTGTTCTGTGTAACCGAAGCCGGCCACGCGAATTGGTGCCATGTCGTCGGCTGATTGAGAGGCGAGCAGCCAACATTGCGAGAGGTAGGACCACCGGAGCAGCCGCAGCGCGGCCTCCGAAGGTCCTTAGCACAGCCTAGACCGCCTGCGACGCTTCGAAAACAACCGAGACCGCCGCAAACCCAGTTTTTCGTCCCCCTGCACCTCGAAAGTTACACGACCAACTACCACATGATGACTTCGCTCAGAAGTTCGACAGCTATATCCCCGTCGCTGCTGCCCGTGTCGGGCGGCGGGGTGGCGCCAGCCCATCCAAGAGACACCTAGAGCCCTAGCCTCCAAGCCGCTGCCGGCCAAAAGAATCTGCGGCTAGCCGCGGCGCTCCGGGGAGGACGCGAGCCATCGCTCGCCTCGGCCATTGCCCACGGGTGTTCGTTGACCCTTTTGCGTTTTTAGAATTTTTTTATTTCCTAGAACGCACTGCGCCGTTCCTTGATAAGAACCAAAGTTGATTTTTTTGTGGATTTTTCATGAAATTAAAAAAAAAAAATCGAAATTCGATTTTGCAAGTTCCTCGTTAATTCGGGCCCTAAACGGCGGGATAGCAGGTCGGCCGTATTTACGGGCGGACCTGTCAATTACCCAAGCGGTTTCATCTCCTGGGTATACCGCGGAGAGTATTTTTCAAATTTGATATGGGGAAAGTCTGAAAAAGTTTAATATGGTGGATGGTTTGATTTGGGCCCACGACCCAAAAAAAACCACGGTCTGTCGACGACGCCATCTGTTAAGGAATTAGTGGGGTATTAGTCCGTTCGGCCACTTGCAAAAGGTTAATCAATAGCTTACCCAAACTAAGCCTTACAACACTACAATGCAGTTGCAAGGGGAGTCGCCGACCTATATCCTTAATGAGGACACACAACCCGTAATACGCGCGATCGGAGTATCACACACAGCTTGCAACAAATGAGTTTCGACAAAATCTTCGATCTCACAGCTGGTGGGGTGTATTTTTTATCTTTAGTACCACAATACGCGCGATCGGAGTATCACACACAGCTTGCAAAGGTGAGTTTCGACGAATATCTTCAATCTCGCAGCTGGAGTGTATTTTTGTTTTTATAATAATAGTACCAGAGGTTAATAGTATCAGTGCGCAGAATGATTCATGGACCGAAATCGCCCTTGACAAAACCCAGGGGATTCATATATCAAGGGTGGTCATGGGGCCGCAGGCCACTTGACGACGGGATGGGACGGGTTTGCTCGCCGCAGGTGGCAAATTTTTTCGGTCCCATTGTGTGCGTTATGGGATCCGGCGGTCAGAATATTACGGTCCCACTTTAATGGGATGGGATGGGCCCACTTGGGTTGTATGTGAGATGGGGATGGGACGGAAAGCTGGGACGCCTTTCATCAATGGGGACCACATGGGAATCCATAAAAACCGAGATGGGATGGGATGGGATGAGACTAATGTGTCACACGGTGGGGGGACGCCGCTGGGACTGTGACATTGGCGATGTGGGATTGTACGTGAGATCCAGCACGGGACCACACGTCCCCAACAACCAACTCCGAACGAGAAGCAAACCATAGACTATACAGGACGGCAATTATTTGCAGGTTGTTGTCCGGTCCTGTATTCTCCAAGGATGAAGGGCTGCACCAAACAAAATGCACAATGCCCCCAAACCTAGCCACCCAACCCCAAACCCAACACGAGCAAGTAGACGAGAAATGAGAACTGGAGAAACTAAGTTTTGAAAACGCAAACCTATAGACTAGTGCAACAAAAAAAAAAAAAAAAACAAGTGAACACCGACGAAGTCTCCCTGCAGACCAAGCTTCTCATTATGTTGATATATTTCTACGAAATTGAAGTAGTAGGAGAAACATTCGTGAGACCGGCCGCAGCGTCCTTGGCGTTCACTGCTGCTGCTTCTCTGCTCGATTTTCGCTCATCCTTCAAAGCATCCAGATCCCCCAACACCTTGCCTAGCCCGGGGATAAGGTGCTTGTTGAGCCTAAGGAAAATAGTCTTCTCAACCTTGCCTGGTGATGATTTCGCACGAAGGTCGCTCACGATCAGCTTGAGGGCGGAAAAATTGCTTTCTGCTTGGCAACTGGTGGCATCAACGCCAAGGTACACCCGCGCCATTATACTAAACCGACATGCTTCCAAGTCCACCACATGCTTCCTAATCCCTGAGGTCTGCCTGTCTGTGTTTCCCTTTCCCAGCACCGACCAGTTGTACGGTAAGACCGCCTATCTGCAACGTATATCTGGCTGTGCCGCCACAGGCTGAGCTAGCTGTGCTGACACAGGCTGAGCAGCAGAGCCGCCGCCGCCGCCGGTAGGATCCGCCATGGGGCTGTGTGTGTTTCCCTGCTGCCTGTCCGCAGTGCGGATGAACATCGGAGATCCGAATATAGACCTATAGACTAAACGTACCAGGTATATTATAAAAAATGAAAATACACTCCAGCTGTGAGATCGAAGATTTCGTCGAAACTCATCTTTGCAAGCTGTGTGTGATACTCCGATCGCGCGCATTACGAGTTGTGTGTCCTCATTAAGGATATAGGTCGGCGACTCCCCTTACAACTACAGTGTAGCTATCAGGGTCAACAGGATGATTTTAGTCAGTCTGTGCGCGGGAACTATAAAACCCGTTTCTGAGGGGGACAAAATCTGACAGCTGTGAAGGGAAAAGGGGCCTGGTTTTGATCAAAAGCGAGCGGGTTTGGAGGGGGGGGGGGGGGGGGGGGGGGGGGGGGGGAAGGGGGCAATTTGTGCATGTAAGCTATAAATCCTTTCGAGGGGATAAATCTGACGGTTTTGGCACCAGTATTTTATTGGGGGCGGGGGGGGGGGGGGGGGGGGG